>CCAG010022953.1:0-140079 GCA_001077435.1 Glossina morsitans morsitans
AGCCAATCTCAGCTTCTTTGTTCTTTTATTCGTCAATCCATTTTGGTTCCTTATGTTCAACCTGCAGGCTACCGTTTTTGAGATATTTTGATGAAATTTTTTACGCTGACATGTTTTGACCCAACAGCGAACGCTATTGAATATGGTTCAGATCCGACTACTATTTCGACCACTTTCGTTACGACGTCCGATTTTGAAAAGTCTCTGTATGAATAGCTAAAAATCAAAGCCTTTAGAGAAAAGTATTTTTTTAAATGATTGAAACAATCTTCTAGGAAGAATAAAGCGTAAAGCGTTCAAAACAAAAGAAGAAGAATTTCTAAATCAGAAAATGTGCTAAGAACTTAGTAATAGAAAACTGATTACATAGTTGCTTTGATATAAGGCACATACAACGCTACATTTCTCAAACTAATTTTGTGAACCGATTACATTTGAAGTTTACGTTGCCGTTTATTGACCATTAATACAAACCAAAATTTATTACAAATAGGAACACTACGGATAGGAAAAACTACTTACACCACTTGGCCGAATATAATTCTATGCTTATTTTCGCGATAAGTTCCAAAAAGGCATACACTTCTTGTAAACTATTTTATAGGATGGAACTCTAAACTTTAACCAGCGAAGGCCACGCTTAATATATTTAATTTTCTTGCTAAAATAAAAAATAAATTTTCACTAGCCTGTTAAGGCTAACTTTTCGTTACAAGCGCTATATGTGCTGAGGTCCAATAAATAGATCTGATTCAAATTTACTGCTGTCCAGCAAACGATTCTGATTAGATTAGTATAGTAAGAGGTAGGAATATCGTTAGTCCTTAGGGTCAACATCTGCGCAAATTTAACACTGGTTGGCACGAGGTAATCTTTTGCGGCTCATTTGAACTCTGCGCTTAATTATTTTCATTATTGCATATTGCATTTGCAAATGTTTTTTCACTTTACATTAACTTAACCATAAAAGCTAAAGAAAAATATTTGCAAATGTACAGTTAATCCTGATTTACAAAACAAGCCTTTCTCGTTTATTTACGAATCCTACATTGGTGACCCGCACAGGCTCATAGTAAATAGGGAATACGCTGTCTTAAATGGGAACGACATAGTCTATCCAAAATTTAGGGAGGAGATTATCAACACTTTCCTGACCGCAGAAATTAAGCAATCGCTTTTATATTTGGCAGAATCATTGAAGGCTCTCACGCGTAGGTTGACGTTGCAAATGGGCTAGATCGGATAAATGGTCCGTCCACAGCGTACCTCTGCTTTCGCAATTGTTGATCGTCACTTATAAAAGACAACAGACACATAATAAAAATTTCCACGTTTATTCTACAAAAAAGGGAAATAGTCCATCACGTCAATATTATATCACATGAAAATTGAGCTTTTTCTTTGCTTAACTACCCTTTTTGATTTGGTCACAGCCGAGTATAATTTTCTTGGTTGTTTTACATTTGACGAAATTTCAGAAAACAGACGGCCTGTACATAATTTTTTACTCGTATACATTGATTGTTATTTTAATCTCGATAACGAATTCTTTAATTTCCATCAACTCGACTCTTCTTAATACGCGTGATGTCGTATTTAAATTTCACTTGTAATCTTAACAACTTAGTATGATTAGAAAATTAACTGAATTTGTTTGCTATTATCGATTGCCCAGCTCTTGCATGTTTGGAACGATATAGGGATACACTCACAACTCGGATCTCCACCTGCTGCGGGCGTGTTTCTGTGTCCAGGCTTTTTTCTTTCTCTCCCTTTCTCAGGGCTGACATAGCCTCTACCACAATTGGCGTAAGGTATAATTAAATACTAATAAGTGTTCAATCGAATTTTAATATATATACACGTGTACAGTGGTATGCCGAATAAGCCTTCGTTGTCTTCCAAAATAGGGCGTAACTAATGCTAATAAAACTGTATCCTTCACATCTGAAAGTAGTGCCTACGCTTCACGCAATAACATGAGAGAAGCGTTAAACTGTAAAAAACATTGTTTTTTAGAACTTTAAATAAAATGAATTCTGTGCCAAAAAACACTTTGCATGGAAAGCAGTTATTTTGTACCTAATTCGAAGGACAATGACGTTCAATCGTGCAGATTGATGAACATTGGATACGCGACATTTCAAAGCACAAGTAGACATCACAAAGGCTAGACGGACTATTAACATTAACGGGAAAGCTGACTGCACAAGCTGCCACATTTTCTGTGACCTGCTTTGTGTAGAGTATTACGTGTTGCTGCAACTAAATAAAACCATTATCGGGTAACACTAATGTTCCAAAAGGCGTGGTATTTTGGTATGGTGATTTTTTACCATATAGCTATCGGCGATGTACGACAAACCAAGGTCGTGGAACGTTAATTGCATCCTTGACATTACTTCTTCTGATTAATACTCATTGCTCGCAATGGCAACCTTTCTTTTGGGGACACCAAAAAATATGGCCTTTCCCGGGTAGCCTCAACACACTGTTGTTACATAAGATTCATATTCTTCATAAGACATGCGAAAAAAAGGTGCTTAGCGATGGACAGTACCTTCGATAAAAAACCTCGTGCCATTTCTTGAAGCCGCACCCGGAGAATGGTATATATACATATACACATACATATTCTTGATCACCATTAAAATCTGAATCTGAAGAATTTGGGCTAAACCAATCTAAGAGCACTCCTATAGTGGCCGATCCTACACAGTTTATATACAATATATTACATTTCATTTTTTTATAACATAAAATATTAAATTTTTTCGCTTTATTGAGTTTTTTTTTAAGAATTATGACCATAAAAGATCCAGCCGAAGCCAAGCATAATTTTCTTGTGCGTTATACTAACTTAAAGGATGGAAATCGACTATAATATGAAGGTGATCTATTTAAAGGTCGATTTCTTTTGTCATCATCATCCAGCGCATCATAGTTATAAGTTTTTCTCGTAAGCTGCAATTTTGCTCCATAAATGAAAAGTGATTGTGCCATTTACCTACAAAATTAAATTTTATTCCTACCCACTTTGTCAATTCCAAAGTTATCGAAGGAGGCCTTACTTAATTCTTTACCTTTATTTATTTGTTCTATTATACCAAACATTTTCTTCATAATCTTCTTCATGACACTCAAAGTTTCTCGGGACTAATCATGTTCAAAGGGTGTGGAACTTACCCTTGAACCCATCAACTGATTAAGATCAAATTTTTCTAAATAAGCTTTTATTTAAGTTAACTAAAAGGTGGAAAATAAGTTTTACGTCAGTCACTTTTCCGTAACTGTACCATATGTGCAGTACCATACCATTATAGCTTGTGTGCTTAAGACTTTGATGTGTAAGGAATCGGTTGTGTCTAAACGCTCCAAACTTTCATGTACAGTCACATAAAACTCTCAGGAATTAAATTTATTTTCCACCATTCAGTTCATTTCAATAAAATTTTTTTATATTCTTTTATTTGTCGTCTTTTGCAATCCGCGTTCTCCAAGCGCTCTTATTTGACAGCCATATCAGTCATATTGCTAAGCAAAAGCTAATCCGCTTCATAGTATCGTCCATCCTTTTTAATTTAGAATTAACATATTCGACATATAATTTAGAATAAGCTCAGATTAGTCGGAAAAAGTTAATCCGCCATTTTGTTGCAGGCATCCTTTTGAATACACAGAGAACTTGATTCTATCGATTGGAAGAGTCCATAACAGGAGACCAAGTTAAACGAAGGCTTATAAAAACCGATCAAATGAGATATAATAAAATAAATATATAATCAGCCCCCTAACATGTAATAGCTTCCATATGAAAGGAACTGAACGGACAACTAGTGTTACGTAGACGTTCGATATCAAGAAGTTCAAAAACCTGATTTAATTTCTTTCTCATTTTTTTATTCGAATTCGTAAAAAGGATTTCTCGCGGCTATCATGCAATATTAGATAAATCATGAATCATTCTTCTAATAAAACGTCGCTTATATGCTTTTATTTTAATTGCAGCTTCAATCACATCTTAATCATCTTTCAAAACACAAAACAATTGCTTTATGAGAATTTCTCAAGCTTTTATTTTACTATACATCACTTACCGCTTCCGTTTGGGTAAAGGCATTAACATTAGTTTCGAAATTCCATTGAGCTACCACATTGTTTGTACATTCCACCGAGCTCCGATGATCTGCTTCAACTAAGAGATTTCTTAATTTTTCCAATTCAATCTGATAACGTCGATCCTGCTGAAAACGCTGACGATCCAAATAACGTTGATTTAAATTGAAACGATCCTGATTCGGATCGAAAGGATTGTGACGATTATTATAATCGTATAATTCGGCATTTATTACAGGCGGCTGTGGTATTAAATTGTCGTTGTTATTATTGTTATTATTATTGCGATAACGATTGTTGTTATAATTGATCGGATTATTATCATAATTGTGATTACTAAAGCGATGCTGGTCATTATTGTAATTACGATTGCTGTCGAACAAACTTTTATCACTAAACGGAGAATCGCCACCAACAAAATTCGAATTATAAGATTTAAATGGTTCTCCGTAGAAACCGTAACGGATTTTTTCATCATAATTTTGACCATTCTAAAAATAGAAAATTATCATTGAAACACTTTTGATTGTCTGCAATGAGTCCTCTATTACAACGTTACCCTAAAGTCATCGCTACCATCTTCACTGTTCTTTTCATCATAGGGCGGTCCAAATCTTTGGTCTCTATCAACATCACCGAGCGTCTGCAAAGGCGTAGTCACTTTATGGCCATTGTAATATATTTCTGGTTTCGGTGTAATTTGTTGTACATAAGGAGGTAAATCCAGTTGGGCAAATGACCAGATGGGCTCGCAAAAAAAGCTTAAAAAGCTTACGATCAACATAATACGGC
Source organism: Glossina morsitans morsitans (assembly GCA_001077435.1). Taxonomy (NCBI): domain Eukaryota; kingdom Metazoa; phylum Arthropoda; class Insecta; order Diptera; family Glossinidae; genus Glossina; species Glossina morsitans. Next base: position 4,909 of record CCAG010022953.1, read on the forward strand.
AGCGAGTCATGGCGTTTAACTTTTTAAGAGTAAAATACTTTTTTCTTTTTAGTTTTTTTTTTAATAAAATTTTAATAAAACTAAACAGTTTTTATGCCGTAGTTTTTCTCTCCTTTTATTAGTTATTTCATTATTTCTTGTGCTTACGTCTCCTCTTTGTTTCCAAAATTAACGTTAAATTTCTTTTGTGTGATAAACTTGTATGCGATAAACAAAACACGAAAATTTTTTTTTAATAAAGTATCATTCAATTGAAGAAAACCTTGTGGAGACCTTCAAAACATAATCACAACTCAAACCCGAAAGTATTCACAACCATTATAAGTGTATTTCTTTTTTTTTTTTTTTTTTGTTTACATTTTTAGAAATTAAATTAATAATAATTTTCCAAAATTTAATGGAATTTTTTAAAGCTTTTATATATTTATATATGTACATATGTTAACGAGAGCACCGGGATGTCTTTAACGGCCTTAAATGTAGTCTCTATTAGAAACAGTGAATTATCTGTGTAATTAATCCAATCATCGGCTAGTTTTCCGATTTCATTTAAATTTATTCCAAAAATTTTCGTCCATGTCTTCAACCGATTCAGTTAATGCCTTGCGAAGTGATAATAAAAATTATTTGGGAAAAGGAAACAATCATATTGACAACGACGCTTTATCAAAGACATTAAATCTTTTGGCGCTTTTTTTGGCTGGCTTTTGAAAAAAAATATAGCCTCATCAAAAGAAGAGAGGGTTTCTTGCCTAAAGTGCCAGCCAATATGTCGCAAACTGATCTTAAAAGATCTTAACGCTCCCTCCCTTATGTTTGGTTCAAACTTGTTTTGATTTTAACAATGTTCTCCTCATTGATTGCAGTCTTCAAACCCTTTAAGGCTCTTTTTCAATATTTTCTACAACTCACATGTCTAAGTTCTTAAAGAAATATCATTAGCGCTAACTAACGTTTTCCAACGTTTTCAATGATTTCACTCTAGCAAGTCCTTTTGAAGCGAGCACCCTGAGGCAAATTTTTAATTAGCCCTATTCTCGAAAGTGAGGATTTAAAAATGAATTCGCCACCGGCTGGAAAGCGCTGCCAAGCTTGAAAAACCGCTACAGTACAAAGAAAGTTTTCGAGAGTTGTATCTTGCATAGCGGCGTACCACTCTGCCAACTCAAAGGTTAATTACTCTCAGTTCACTATACCGATTAACATGAACTGTTGACTGTTCCCAGTACTATTTTCTTAAAATACATATATCAAAACGAGTAAAGTTCAAAATCCACTTTTGATAACATCAGCTTAGCCGAGATTTCCATATAATTTTTTATTCCTTTTTAGAATCCTTGTATATTAAGATTTTTCTTTTTATATTTTTCTCCACTTTTCTGATATTTAATGAATTTAAAAATATCTCTATTAGATTTACTTCTAAGCCCTACAACAATAACTTAATAAAGTTTTCTTTATGTGCAGTTTATTTCTAATTTCGTTAGATTCATTACTTTCAAGCCGTAACGTATTGTAACGCGTTTCGAACACTACTGACTGCATATATTTTGCAAAACAAACTTTTTTCGAATATAAATTTTTCATTAAGAATCTTTGGGTTTACACTATGAGAAAAGGAAAATTATATATGTATGCCATAAAAAAAAAAAAAAAATAAAACAAAAAAATTCACACAAAAACAAATTCAAATTTGTAACATCAACAACGTCACGCGTTGACAGTCAGCGTTGTCTATCAGTTAGTCAGTGAGTCGTTCCAATATGAGATAATCTAAATTAGCGTTATTTTTTTTTTTTTTTAAGCGTCAAAGTACGGGAGAGATAAATATATAAATTAATACCTTACTTACACAATGACAATCGTTAAAGCAATTTAACTAAGGTACTGTATAGGTTAAGTAGTCGATCACACACGATATTTTTTACGTTTACATGCATTCCTAAATGCGATTGTTTTTAAAGTTAGAAAACAGCACTGACTTAACTAATAACATTACTTTGTTGCTTAAGTTTTTACAAAAAAAAAAAAAATATATATATATATATAAGACGAAAATGCTATAGTAAGGGCGAGTTGCTATACCTGTCATAGTAAAAATAGCTATAAACCCATTTCCATAGCGTTGGATTGGAAAGTTGTGATGTAATCTTAATAATTACTAATAATTTTTCATACATTTTTATACGGTTATTAACAAATCATGGTAACTCAATCCTTCGTAATTTATTAAAAATGTGATGAAGTATTTATTTAAATGAGAGAAAAGTAGGCTCATTGGTGTGAGGACCAAGCTTTGGGGTCTTTCACATAAAATTATGGGCCGAAGGAGACCGTAGATAGAATTGGGTGTAGAGTAGCCCAGTTGGATAGTAATAGATAATAGCATCCGCTTGTATTGCAGTTGTTGAACGATACTAATATTATGCATTTAAAGTTGTCCTTAATTGCTCCAAAAATATATTCAATAGATAACTTATTAGAATTCCGGCGAAACAAATATTGAACAAAAACTTGTTGCGTATAAATTTAAGCGAATTGAATGAAAAAAAAATTTATAAATTAGGGATTGCTTACGTCCTTAACGGCTTGTCTTTAAGGTCACAGGGAAAGTTTTTTAAATTTTTTTTTTTTTGTCTCCTCTCCCATATAACCTTTCCTAAGCAAACTAAGCCTTCATCTCGTAAACTGGTCCCATATTCAACATTCCGCGGTGAAAATATGATTTAACCTAAAATTTAACTTTCTCCAATTCCGACCGTTGTTTAACCTTAACCGATTTCACAAAAGCTTTGCGTCCTGAGAGTTCTCACCTGCTCATACTGGAATTGCCACTATACCGCACAGCAGACTACCGCGAATCCTCGGTCTTCGAAGCATCACCCGGCTCTGGAACAACCCATCTGCACTCGCCTCTTTAACCTCCTCTTCGTCGGAAAATACTATTTCCTTTTTTTATCCCTTCTATCGACAGCACTTCGTAGCCTTATGGATAGGGAACAGTTTCTCAATGATATTAGTCCGAAATACGTTTTGCTATGTTGGTCTGTACAATCTATTTCACCTCTGCGACTCCAGCAGCTACTGAACACACTCACATCTAAGGCGTATAGCGCTCATTTGAAGAATGAAGCATATTGTGTAGAAACATCTTTGGAAATTAAGAATGGGCAAAATTCGGATGGTAAGGCAGATATGGTGAATATGGTCTAGAATGCTTGATTAACGCTAACCTATTACCACTTTTCCGATTCGAAGGCTAAGTTAAATGAATTTAAACAATTGCTTAAAAAAAAGTCATTTCACAGTTAAAGACGAGCGTGAGTTTATTTTCTAGATTTTCTCGCAATGTAGAAAAACGGTGGTAAGACCGAGTCTCTTCTATAGCTAGAGAACGCTGTTTAAAATCGATTTTATGCCTTCATATTTTGATTCGAAATTTGTTCGCGATGTTGTTCTTGATACGGAGAGAGAGAGACTTCACTTCCCTCAAATCTGCTTCAGGATTTTGACACCGACTTTGTATCCAAGACTTTGCAACTTCACATAAACATTTATTCGCCGTACACAGTCATACATAAATTGTAAACGTAATTAATCCTCATTTTGGTAGACAACTTTGAAGCCCTACGGAACATTTTTAAACCACTGTTGCTCTTTGGAAATAGCGTTTGCTTTAGACAACAATTTTTATGCAAAGTCGCCGACAGGTCATGTTAACGCTGCGCAAAAAACTTATTGAAGTATATTGTATTGGTTTTCATTGCCCTATATTGCTCCCAAACATTATTCTCATTTCACGTAGCTATAAAATATTCGATGCAAGCTGAATCTAATTTGGATTTTCTCAATTATTTCTTTTAACACAATTTTTCCTATCATTCGTTAGATAATCATTATCCCCGATATAACTAATATATATATACATACAACTGACATAAGTTTACAGCACCAAATTGTTTATTAAATTTATCAAACGCATAAAGTATGCGATCAGTTACAAGCTTACATACATATGAGTATTAACACATACATACAACAACAAAAACAAATAGAAAACTTTGTTTTCAGTTAACAACTTTATTGACCTAGGCTTGTGTGAACTAAACTACAACAAGATATTTACTTGCATAAATACACATGTTATTGTTATTAACGTAACAAGTAAACCACAAAAATGTATTAAAAAAATAAAATGCTGGTCTGTCGGAAACTCACTACGCTTGACAAACCTGTTACTAAGCGCATGACATCTTTACGAAAATGTAATGAGAAATGCGTGTTAACAAAAAGATAGCCCGATGAACAAATTGCCTGCATATGTCCAGTAAATATGCAAGTAATTTATTTCGTGAAATAATAAAGCGAACATAATAGTTCATCAGGTGACCTAATTGTTCACAAGATTTTGTTTTAAAACATTTTTAAAAAACAATTTGCAATTAAATCAATTTTACATAAATGACTCATATTCGACGTGTTTTTTAATTTTTTTTTTGTGTTCTATACGATTGTATAATTAATCATGATGTGGGAACTGAAAGCGTTCCTTAAATTCTGCCGGTTTCTACGGATTAACTAAGTGTTGTCTGCGAAATTCATTAAAATTTCAAAAATGATTTTTCAATAAAACAAAATTAATATTCTTCCCTATGGGTGTGTCGGATAGCGAGCCATATGATTATGATAATGAGTAAACAAAAAATGCATTTTAATATTTATAAATTTTGTAAAAAAAACTAAAAACAGAAAATAGGAAACGTAAGCAACATTAAGTCTGGAGAATATACGGAAAGCGAAGCTTTCAAAAATATATGCATATTTTTCATTTCTGAACAGACATATACCATCACTTGCCATCAATGCCACATATAACAGATTGGGAAAAGACAATCATTACGTAAACAAATTAAAGATCCCATGTTGTTCCTACCCATTTATTATTTTTCACAAAATTATGTTAAATTTCATGCAAAAAATTGTAAAAGAAAGCCAACAGGCGCTCTCCAAATGCTATTACACCTCTTAGCTGCGCAATTGTTCCCTTCGAAACATTACAATTGCACGTGGATTTTTATTACGTGAAACGAATAAAACGGCAAAAATAGGCACAAATATTATCCTACAATTTATGTATGCATGCCATATTTCCGGACGGGCAAAAAAAAGAAATGTATGTTGATGCTACAAAAAGCAATGACTAAACTAATATACCTCCGTTTTCCGTGAAAAAGACAAACTAAAAAAATTATGCATGTATACTTACAGACAGGTGTAAATCAAAGTGCGGTTTGGTTAAATACATGAATTTCATTTCGCAAACGCTTTTAGAATAATAATGAATTAGAATAATTATTAATAAAAATATTTTTAGTATGAAACATTTCATTTTAATTTCACTAACAAATTATAATTAAGGTTTCAATCCTTAATGAAAAGGTTTATTAGTCATGCTGTGTCATATGTAACGCGCACTAATAACTTTCGTAAACATCGCAAAGTGCACATGTCAGTACAAAGTAAACTTTTGATTTACAAAAAAAAAAAAAAATTAATCGCAACAACATAAAGTTGGACCCGAAATTTGTGGAAAATAAGACTGTTACTAAGACAAATATCGTCGAGCAAATAAGTATTTTTGAAAGAGACATTAAGAAAACCTTGAAAGCATTATTAATACACATTTTCTAAATTTAGACACAAGTAATGATCTTATCTGCAACGTGTATATATATATGAACGCCTATCAGGCACAGTGCAACATCCTAAAGTACTATTAAAATATTCGCTTTCGCAAAGCGCATCAAGTAGACAAGAGCAAAATAGCGTATAGTTTTTCTTTTTTGAAAAAAAAACTTAAAATTCTCTCTTTCGCATCGACCTATTTTTTTATATCTTCTTAGGAGAAGCCCGTGTTCGTGAGTTCAAATCTCAGTGGGGTTTGACTATATCTACTCATAGCTACAGTGCTTAAGGCTTAACCAGTTACCGATTGGGCACCAGTTACCGCTAGAACTACTCTCTTTCTCTTTCTCTTTTCCCCCACTTCTTCTAAGTGATTGGCCATTCTAAACAACCTGGCCCTTCGATGCAAACATTTGCAAGGAGACGATTCTAGTTATTAGCCCGCGTAAACTCACACTTCTCAGTTCAGGGCTTACAATGTGTCGCAAACCGGTTTTGTCTTAAGGACGGACATCGGGGGAAAAACGATATTGTATTCTTCTTTCTCACGTTTGGTATTAACCGCTTCACCAGGCTTAAATAGCCCGCAGAAAGCAGCACAACCTATACAATACAATAATAGTCAACAATAATAAATATCTTCTGTTGACATTCTTTGCCCTTTCATCTGTTGTTCGTTTGCTTGCTAGAACTAAGAGAATTGTAAATGTTATAACAGCAAATTGATACTTCGCCCATGTACTTATTGTTTCAGTCCAAAGATTAAGCGTTAATATGAAATTGATTAACCCATTAATTTCTCGATCTTAACGAACACGAAACAACAGGTAACAACAAGGTTTACAAATATATCGATGTATACACATCTTGTAATCTGTTGTAGATATCAATTGTAAAATTGGTATAAATATCGAAAAGAGTTATTCACTTGGGCGCTAGTATGCCCTCGTTAGTCAACTTACCTGTCCAATATTGGTTTCTTCGCTCGACGCCTGACTCACTGTTGCAAGAACACAGATGAAAATATGGATGCGCGAGACCTGTCATATTGCTAACTAAAGAGATCTGAAAATAGGAATTGTCCGCCCATTATAGATAAGCAAGTATGTGCAAACGTTGATCTCAAACTTGGTACAAATACTTCGTACAGTCTTGTTAAGATTACTGCAAAAGAGAATACTCCCACATAATAACGGATGTAATGATAAAAATATCTACGTAAATTAGTTTTTTGTGCGATGCTTAAAAATGAAAGAAATTAACCATGCCCACCAGTATCTTTCAAATCTTTCTCACTTCGAATCTTTCTGATTTCTTTTGAGGTCGCGAGCTTCCTTGAGGACGCGATGGGTGCAAAAAATTCATCCATACCCGAATGTAATTTTTTTCATTGTTTTTACATACATACATACATGCCTATGATTGCGCTAAGCATGTAGCATAAAATTTAATTAGATTGCATCGTTTCGCTAATTTATTTTTTTCTTCGGTTAAACTGAAGTTTTTAGTTCTTGTTATCTTGATATGAAAATATGAGTTAAAATGCAAGTGATAGACCACAATGACTTTTGACTATGCCAACGCATGCTAACTTTGATCTTGAGTTAGAAAATAATACAGAAATATTTTTAAATTTTTTGTCATTTTTTCTTAGCAATTATTTCCACTAGGTATGTAGTTTAAATGAAATTGAAACTTAATAAAATCAAAGCGAAAAAATAAATAAAATGAAAGGTCTTGAAGACATAATTAAAGTCAGTTGAGGTCATCATACAAAAACGTAGGAGTAGTCATAGATACATAAAAACATAGATAGAACCGTATTAAACTTCCTAGGTAGATCTAATGAAAAGATATTCATTGTTTTATAAGCTCAGCAGATAGCTATAGTATAAACTGATAAGATTAGACCCATTATCCTATCTTTCCTTTAAGATAAAGTCGTGACGTATGTTCTAGTTTCCACCTTCTAAACTGTCAAAATCTACTGTTTAATCGTCTATCACTGCTGGATTTAACAACATCTGATTGTTAGTCGTTCAGAATTTAAGACAAGAGCATGTGGCCCTAATACCAGCCGACCTATAAGTGTCATGATTATTCTAATTAGCGAACAATTAACATTTAACAGGTAAAGGAAATTTAGGACATACTTCATAATCTGCTAACATAATAGACAAGGGTAAAGAACGAAAATGTCGTTGCAGTTATTCCCGAGAATGCTTCTCGCCAAGAATGTTAGACGTCGTTTTGTACACTGACCATTTCTGCGAATTAATGATAGTAGAATTTGTGGACATAGAGTAACATACGTGCCTATCACAATTGACTCGATTACCCAGTTTTAATTTTTTTTTTTTTTTTTATATGATCAATTACTCAGGCAAGGTTTCCTTACATGTAACACGGTAATGATTGAAAAGATAAGGGGAAAGAGAGAAAAAGATAGGAAATGACCGCACTTTAATGGATAAGTGCCCAATCGGTAAGCGTTACGCCTTTACCAACTCATGATTAATGATTGAAGACTCTTTACGCAACAGTGTTGAAATGTAACAAAATTAAGGTGCACCATAAAAAAGAAGAAGCTTAATATTACGAGCAAAACATGGAAAATAATCGTAAATCGCTCGAGCTTACCCAAATGAAAGCTTTTTTCTTATGCTGCAGGCTCCCCAATCCTCATGTCAATCTAAATTTAATTTCTTCTTTGCTTATTCTTTTTGTTTATTACCATTCATAATCTTGCACAATTTTCTGCCAACATCTTCAGCAATTAACGACATGCGTTTGTTCACGTTAAGTTGAAAATGTGTATTTCTCGACGAATGATGTCCCAAAGAAGTTTTTTTGAGAATAACGGTACTAAATAGGGCCAATAGAACCGCCGCGAAGAAAAGTTGAATTTCTAGTAAAAATAATCCCGAAAATATCATGAACTATGAGAAAATGCATAATCGTGACGTAAAAATCCAAGTTTATCCGCGTATAATTTGTACCGACAGTTTCAGCTGAAGGATGCGTATTTTCAAACAATATTCCTTGCCACGAATCTGGCCAGCAGCAGAAATTCATGGTACATCATATCTAAGAAACCTTTACAGTCTTTGTTGATTACAGTAGACAAAATGTATACAGAAAATATTATTCAAATTGGGACGTCCTTCTGGATGAAAATAAAATTAATATATAAATATATGTTTTATACAATTATACGAGCATATGATTATGCATATGTGAAGCGAAATCTAAATTTCAAAGCGAAACCTACTTTTTTTCTGAACAGCCTTGCCTTGTCCTTCTTCGCTTAACGACGAAAATCGAGGCTTGGGCGTAGATTTTATATTGTATATAATTCGTATAATTTCAAGATATAGACGCCTATATAGAACCGAATAAACATACTTTTATTATTCTCTAGCAGAAAATCTTTCCGAGTGTAAGAATTGAACAACAAATCTAGACAACAACATTAATATATAAAAACTTTGAACACATAAACTTCTTGATACACTATTTTGCGTAATTTGGAACATTGAAAAGGGAAGAGTGTTTGAATAATTTCATCTTACATTTATTCGCAACATGGTTGTGATTTTAAAGCAAAACCATTTAAACCTTGTTAAATCCTACCAAAGTTTGCTATTTTTTCACATAACGACTTAGATTTTCGCTTAACTCCCCAAAGTAGACAATTGATTTTAAATGATTTCTATAGTTCCGGCTTTATTCAACTGCCTGCATGCAATAAGTCTCATGCGATTTACGACTAAATGAACAGCTTTACTTGATTGTATATATACTTAAGCCAAACAACCTGAAAATAAAAATATATAAAATTAATTAAGATTCTTCAATATACGTATATCTTACTTTCGCTTCGCTGCCAACCAATTTCATAATTATTTAAACGATTCTGCTCGAAGAACCAATCATTTAAAGGTTTATAATAAGCCAGCAATCCGTTCATGCTTATTTCATTCTTACCAAATAGGATTTTCATGATTTCCTTTGGTGACTTTGAAGAACCTAAGGACATAACTTGTCTATAAGGAAAAAATCTCTAATTAAAAATAGGTTTCCACAGAGTTTAAAACTTGCCTCAACTTTTCCCCTACGATCGCTTTCTGCGATAAATCACATAAGTCTAAGGGCTTTTCATCGTCCTCCTTAATATACTCTTTCGTCAGAGAACAAAAATATTCAAACAATTGATATTGCAACACAATACTAATGATTTGCGAACCATACTGATTTTCAAAGTCTATTAAGAGTTTAGCTGGAGCATCAAAGTCTTGTTTATTTATTTGTATAGGTGCTGCAACTCCTGTATAGTTTTCTATTAGTTGCCAATAGAAACAATTGGCGTTTATATCATGACTTTTGTCAATAATATCAATACGATAACGATCGTGTACATAAAGCAAAGGTAAAAATAATATGGAACGTAAGCCCTGAAAACAATGGAAATTTATTTTAAATGAAAATTTACCTTTTTACTTCAAAAATAATCTCTTATTTACCTGCGTAAATAATCTATTAATTCTGGTTTCTTTATTGAGGTAGGAGCTCCCTACAACTTGTAGACTACCTAAGAATTTTGGAGAGGTAGCAACTAGAGAAAAAAATTTACCTAAGGTTTCGTCAAAATTTTGCCACGCCTCTTCTTGATATAAAGTTGTTAAGTTTTCGTAAGCTTTATAGTAATAAACATCCGTTAAAGCTTCAAACATGTTGAAGAATGTCTGTTCATTCACATGAGGACAGTATGTTACATTAACGCGACGTAAATTATAAAATTTCCAAACTTTGTGCCAACAGGAAGCCTCGTCTAAATCGGCTTTAGTTTGTGCGCTACTTAGCCAAAAATGGCTTTACAAATATTTATATATGGATAATCGTATATATGTTGGATGACTCAATTCACTTACTCCTGTAACTCCAGAAAACCCATAGACTTAAATAATGTTTTGGCGCTATGAAAATTTTCGAAAGCAGTGGTTATTTTCGCTTTCCATAAACCTTCTGTGATATTGATGTTATACGCAGGATCCCGATATGGCAAACTCATGTACCTTTTACTCCCAGATGGTTTGTAAGCATTACTTATAAACACCTCCGCTAAATGTTGTGGATACGGCTTATTAAATAATATTAAACTAGAACCATAGTTTTGTCTCATTTGACCTCTTATGTAAGCGTGAAACTGTTCATACAAGGGTCTTAATTCAAGCATAAGTTTTTCGAATAAGTCTAATAGTGTGGTACTTTCTTCTTCTAGAATCCGGTAGAAATCCGATGGCTTGGAGAAGCCTACAAAGAGGGCAAGTTTTGCGTAATTGCTTTCAGTTAATATCAAATTAATTTAATTAGCAGATATAAAATAGCATTTTCTTAAAAGTTGCAACAGCAAATATAATAAAAAACAAGCAAACCGTAGGAAAAGGACTAAGAAAATTATATTTACTCGTAGTGGAATACAATTTTCTTACCTTTTAAATTTGATTAGCAAAGACTAATCCCCTCCGAACTATAAAAAACTGACTTTATCCATGACCTTACCAGCGACTTTACCAGAATTGCCTTTGTCTTTGTCTTTTTTCAAGCGGATTGTCTCCATTCACTCCATAGTTATGACAACTACTTCTATTCAGATACGAAGTGATGCGTCCATCTTTTACACATGATGTCTAACCGGCAGAGAAGTTCGATTTATTTGCTTTGAAATATCGCTAAATTCTCAATTGGAGCGCTCTCATGATGTCATCTTTGTTGCATTTTGAACAAACCAAGTATGCAGTCAGTACACAATGTACAACAGTTTCTGATGAACAAATCTTTTCTTGGCCTGAGCACGTTCTGTTGATCATCATCTAATACCATTTTGTGGCATCTAACACCATGCGTGACCACCGCATGAGGTTAGCCACTATATTGTCCGTTATCGTGCCTCCTCTGCAACGCAATATTTTGTTGTTGTAAATGAAGTGTCAAACTTTCTCCAATAAGAATGTAGATCGTTTATTGTTTGTCTTGAGATCTTTCAAGCATTTCGCCACCGCATCTCATTACAGAACAATAACCAATATTTTCCGCGCTTACAAATTTTGTTCGAGAGCTTACACTATTGTTCACACTATGGTGCGAAAGAGAGACTTCAAACTTAAACTTTCTTTACGATAATAATCAAACAATTCAGGACTATTTGACAATTTTGAGTTTCACTCCGCTTTCTTCTACGTACTCTAAATTATTGGTGACGGTTTGCTTCATCAGAAAGTTGTCATTTACTTACCGTTCAGTTTCGCCGTTTTTCTATACAGATCCACAAGGGTTTGAAAATCTTCTTTATTGGTCAAAGCCGGTTTTCTATGCTTTTCACGCCAGTAATATTCAATCTCCTGCACATTTTTGCTATTTTCCAAAATATTCTGTACGTCTGGCACAAGAGTTAAATTGCATTGCTCGCGGTTTTGAAAAGAACACAACTTTGCATTTTTGTACACCAGAGTTAAATTGGAAGTGATTGCGTGCAAAAATTCCAAATCTTCTCGTGGCAAAATTTCATAACTTACTTGAGGCAATAACGAGAGTTGTCGTCTCGAATTTTCGCTTGTTATATTCTGATTTCTAAAGTATTTTACTTTTGATGATATTGAGCGAATGTAGCGCATAATGTCTTGTGCGGAAACTTCGGATTGCAGCAGAGCTACTAAATCGTTTGGTCCTTTTATTTCTATTTGCCAGTTGGCTAAGACATTCCGGTTATATACGATCGCTAAGCGATTATTGACCTCGTCAAGAAATTTTTGTAATGCAACTTCAGAATGAGGCAATGAAGTCGATAAAGATAGCGTTATAAATAATATAAAAATATCGCGTAAATATGAAAATAAAATTTTCATTTCTGAATGAAGAAATATTCTACAAAACTCAAGAACTTGAAAAAAAGCGTTATCTTTTTTTCTCTTATTTTTCTATGCAAAGTCTTATATAATCGAATAAGTACTACTGACAGAAAAGTTTAGCTATCGCAAAAAAAACAACAATAATTTTTAAGTTATTATGAAACCAGTTACAAAGCGTTGAAATCAAATCACTTTTTACGGGTACCACCAGCACGATTGTTGGAGAAAACACGCAAAACTCTCACGTTGTAAAAAGCGTATAATGAAACAAAAGATTTGTAAGCATAATCGACTGATTGACCTTTTTCTCCTTCGCTTTTAGTTCTTAACAGCTGCTGATCACCGTTCACTTTCGTTCCTTTTCAAATAACCCTCTCATTGACTTTAAGTAAAAATTTCTAAGTCAATGTGAATCCAGTTTTTCCTTTTTTTTTTTCTTTTTTTTTGTGTTATGTCATTGAATATAATGCGTGCAAAATAATGTCGTAAATATTAACTATTAACTATTATTGCAACAACACATGTCGCTGAAAAATCTGCACAAACCGAATACGCTATTCTTTTAATCACAACTAACATAAGTGCGCGTAACTAAAGTCAGATTCGCTATGATTTCTTCAGATTGCTTAATATCGTCCGCTCGCTTGTTTTAAAGCAACTTGTGTATCTTTTTTGTTTTCCAATATTCTGCTCTTTATCAATGAAAAGAGATTATGGATTTAAGAGTTAATTTTACCGAAGTTTATTAACACGCAAATAAAAAAATTACTTTGAGAAAAGGCTTCCATGTAGTTCCATGGAATTACTTACCTTTATTACAGACTTATCCCTTTTCACCATTTACATTCTACGCTTGCTATAGAAAACGTCAAAAGAAGCGAATAAAAGTTAACGTTTATTAGTTGGTTTTAACATGTAGAGTGCGTTCTAATTATAACAATTTTCTAATTTATCCTGATATGCTATAAAGTGTATAACTTTGTTTCCGCCGTTTATTTCCAACATTCACAGATGTATTGTAAAAAACTGGTCACACGTTTACTCTTCGCAATAATGACCATCGTTGGCCATTGCCTTCCCATATCTTTCGGGCAACATATGTACTCCACGTCAAGAGCACTACTCAACTTTTGAGGCACCAATCCATATTTTGACTTTTAAACCTAACTTTGACTTTTTCACTTAAGAACGGAAGTGCTCGTCAGCCAGGCCCTGTGTTCGAAGCAAGTGATAGTCAAAAGGACCAATGTCCCGTTTGAGATATAAAGTCGAGGCACGTTATAAATTCACTCTATCGCGTATCCCGATAAATTGAAGCCCTTTGTCTTTCAATGCTTAGCTTAAGGGCATTAAGTTCTTCCGATATAAGCGGCCGAAGACGATTGTAGCATCTCATACCACACCACGCTGAGCTGGTCGCATCAAACGCAGAACATATCTTTGAACTCAAAATCGTAATTAATGAAACTTTTAAACCACTCATGGCGCGTTCTTTCGCTGAAAGCGACGACCACCGTAAGTATTTGAGAGTTCTCAATGATCCTGAGCCGCAGGTTACTTTATAATGAGGCAGAAGCTTAAAACATCCTGCACATGTCGAGAATCTTCCAGATAAACTGACATTCCAATCGAGAATATCTTTGCGATGCAAAAACCAACCGACTAATGTTTTCATGGGGATAGTTAATGATTTCTATGAGTTCGCTGTACCTCTCTGGATTCGCTGTACCTCCTTTTGAACAACTCTGTGCTAATGAAACACAGCTAAACCCATCTGTTAGACAGTGGGGGCAACAAACATCTATTAATGTGCCCTCTAAAGGCTGTTGTTGAACCGCCCAATCATAATTCATGCAAGTGTGGTAATTGGCTGTTTGTAGAGCCTATTCGAGTGGATTCAAGCAGTTTGTAGAACCTGTTCGTCTGGATACAAGCAGTTTGTAGAATCTATTCATGTGGATATACGCAGTTTGTAGAACCCAGCGACCTAGTCAAAATTTATTATAAGCCCCTAAGAAATTTTTAGGACCAATCGGTTAGCGTTGCGCTCTTCACGGACGAGCATTTATTTCAGCTGCAGCCCCATACCAAGCGTAATTAATGCATTGAATGCCAACGCAATAACGTAAATGGCTCGAATATCTGATTCGAGTGTTGGATTTACTATATTAAATTTGAAAGCAATGAATGTTTCGGACTTGGCCCATATAAGAGCTTTTATGAAAAGTAAACCTTTATATGGCGACAAGGCGTATTTTACAATCCAAATTTGTAAAAAATAACTAGTTTTTTGATTAAAAGAGAAAAGTTAATTTTGCATTATAACGGTTCAGGGTTTTATGACCCCCCGCCCCTCCCCCCCCATATAAGGTACCTCCTGAAATGTAGCCCTTACGCAGCAATGAGTTATACATTTTAATATTTTACGACGAAGGCAAGTGGGGAATTATGTTAAGCAAAATAGTGCGAAGAGTCAATACCTTGTTAACTTGCTCGCGTAATCGAAAGAGTTTACATTCAACAAGAGTGCGCTTTCTTTTATTTTAATACTGCTGAAAATAACAACTAACAAACATACGTTGGAAATATTAACTTAATTTACACCAAACTATCCTTGAGTTGTAGCAGGGAAAAGAACCCTTAAGCAGCGACACATTCTATTTATAAATAACAAATAAATAAAAAACACTTCCCTTCAAGGCACTCAATCACAATAAAAACTTACTATCAGACTTGTCCCAACCGATGTTTACATTATTCTTGATGTTCTCAGCCTCTAGCCAAACTCGTAAAGGTTCAAAATATTCAGCGATTGCTTTACCCGTCATAATGCGTTCACCATTAAAAGCTTCTAATGCATCAGGCCATGGTTTAGAAGAACCCAATGAAAGCATTTTGCTGTAAAACGATTGCGCTTTGAGAAAACTAATGGTACATTTGTTCAAAATTATTGAACTCACTGAAACGCTTCTCCTGCTTCCACGCTACCATAGATATCGCAGTTATCCAAAGGCATTTGAGGATTATTGGGATCATATTGACCCGCCTTAATGCAAGCGCTCTTATAGAATTGGAACTGGATGATAAACGATACCAAATATCTCAAGTATTCCACATCGGCCGAAACATGATATTTAGCGGGAGCGTCAAAATCTTTTTCAGTGCGTACAGCTGGTGGTTCAATACCTGAATATTGTTCACGCAAATTCCAGAAAGCACAGTTCCATTCAGACTTATCTACTTCGCCACGGAACAAGGCCCAACGGTATTTATCCATTGTAAAAGCAAAGGGCAAGAAAACAATCTTATCCAAGGCCTGATCGGACGACAAAAGTGAACTCAAGATATGTCAACAAATATCGTCGACGAAACACTTACAGTCAAAAACAATTGATTGATACGAGCTTCTTCATCGTGTACATAATCTTTTAATAAACCTACTAGTTCCAAGTGCTTTGGCGTGGATACCGACAGAGAAAGAACATCACCGACGGCTTCATGGAAACCAGGATTAGCCCCAGAACGATAAACAAATGGTTGATGTTGATATTGCAAGAAATATTGAATATGACCCAATTCATGGTGAACGGTAAAGAATTGATCTTGAGTAACCCGCGTACATTGTTTAATGCGAACGTCATCCACTAAATAAAAATCCCAGGCGCTGGCATGACATATTAAATCGCGGCCATCTGTAGGCTTTTCCAAAATACTCTTTTCCCAGAATTCTCTGCAAAAAAAAATGTGTTAAAAATTGTGACGTCTAGTTTTGGTGTTAAATATCTTTACTTTGGTAATTTCGTTAAATTCATGGAAGTAAAGAAATCGTCACCCATTTCGAACATTTTTAAAGGCGTATAACCTTGTTTAACCATTTCGCTGGTAACGTCAATCAAAGGCTTTTCGGGAAAAGGAGAAATTATATCGGCAATATCAGACCACTGTTGAGCCCACATATTACCCAATAAATGCATTGGTATGGGTCCAGTTTTCGACACTACATCATTACCATAGTGCTGATTTAAACGGTAACGCACATAACCATGCAATTGATGATATAATGGTTTAATATCTTCGAAAATGTCTTCCAATTGTTGCTCAAAGGTCTCATCTTCATACTCATCTAGCCACAATTCAGCACCAGAAGTGAAATCTGAAAGAAAGTAATTTTGTAAATATTTTAAAAATATAAGGAAATATAATAAACACAGAAGAGAAGATTCCCGTCAACGTACTGTTTAGTTGTGCGGCCTTGGTATTCAATTCAATATATCTCTCAAAGCGGTTGCGGGTCGGAGTTCCAGCTTTATTATAAAATTCTAACCAGTAATGTTTCAGTTCTTCGGGATCTCGACTCTTCGTAATAATCTCTTCTACGTCCGGATCTAACGACATATCACATTTATTGTTATCTTTATAATCACATACGCGCACTTTGGCAAAATTTGATTCCATTGAGGAGAGAACCTCCAATAACTCAGCGTAGTCATCATCAGGCAAAGCAGCGTAGCCCAATTTGGAAAACATTTTAAACTGACGTTTCAAATCGTCGGATTGAAAGTGATTCCAATCAAACTTCGCAATATCCTTAGCGACTTCCTTCATAAATTTCGCAACCTCAGCAGAGATTTCATTCTTTTTGTGTTCATTCTCGTCGGTTATATTGCTAGCAAAGTCCCAAGAAGCTTCGGTCTCTATATTCGTGCGTCTAGCTATTTCTGCATTAAGGTTCTGCAAATATTCAGCAGCTACTATTTCCTCTTTTACACCAGCGGAGCAAAGCTATAACAAGAAACGAGCAGAACTCTTATATGTGTAGTGAAACAACAACGAGCTGAGGGGTGAAAAGAATTGTAAACTTACCGCTACACTGGCTAAGAAGGCCAGCAACAACAATTTCATATTCATTTTTGTGTTCACAATAGCTATAAAAAGATATCCAAATTAAACAAAAGTAAATAAAAAATCGAAGCAAAAATATTTGTCAACTAAACAAACAGAAAAATCAAACCGCAGTCAACTCCAAGTCAGGGTTTTCCGTGACCGACTTCTGCATAAAACATTCAAAGTCGAATCAAGGTCGTAAGAGAACGTTGACCAAAAAAAAGCAAAAGGCAAAAACAATAACGTGTTGAAAACTAATTTGTGTTGCGGTCCTAATTGACTCGTAATGATTTACTAATGGTATGAAAGAATAAATAAAAAGGAAGATTGATTGATTATTGAAGCATGACGTACATTAAACTAAGCTTATTTATAAATATTGATCGTAAATAGTTCAAACAACAAACATGTCTTGTGAACAGTCATCACTACACAATAGAAGTTTTGCTATAACTAGCATCTAGCGACAATCTCAGTCAGATAATATTCGCATTATCCTCATATTCGGATATTTCGGATATTTGCCGATTGGAAACGTTTTCTTCTTTGATCAGATCACGGTGAATAGTAAAGAAATTACTTAAAAAAACTTGTATCCAACTTTTTCTAGGCTGCATAACGGAACGGTCAATCTAGGTTACTATAAAAACGTAAACAATACCGGCCAAAATTTATACAGAATAGTATTGCGTCGAACGGACACACTTTCCTGTGGCTTGACACAATTAACACATGTCTCTGTAAACCTACAAAAAGTTAGTCTGCCTGAAAAGTAACAGCTTAACATAACAAGATAGAAACATAAAACTATTCCAGATTCGTAACAAGGTTGAATTCCTAATACGATAGATCGTTCCTAACGAAATAACAATAAAAAATGTCGGACTTACACCATGACTACATAAATCGGCACTGCCTAATCATCTTTAACCTAAAGCAAATACACAAAAAAGGTGAAGAAAATCATTGTTACGCAATTAGTTTCGTAAACGTTGCGTTAAGAAATTGTATAGAATTTAATTATTCGCGGGTCTGCACAACTAATGCATAATAACTATGAAAGGTGTTTAAGGTCACACTAAAAAATCCACATTATATCTTGGAAACGCCAGACTACACTCCTGAATCGACTCAACACTCCGCTGAGTTAATAATACCCGATGAAAACCGCACAAAGCTTCCGAAAATGCAGCAGTCGCGCGGCAAAGGCATGGCTCGATTAAAGGAGGAACCTTACCAAAAAAACGACAGCTCTTTCATCAAGATAATACACCGTGTCCTACGTCGATAACTTGCAATGAAATTTAAATTGCTGCCACATAGTTCCAAGATCGGCATCTCAGCAGCTATTATCTGTTTGAAAAATGGTTTAGCTCAGGCGAAGAGGTCATTGCGAAAATCCAAGCGCATTTTGACGATCATAAAGAAACATTCTATAAAAAAGGCTTCGGAAAGGCTTCGAGGTTGCGTTGCACTAACTGTACCATGCTTGCAGGAGGCTATATTGATTAAGCATGCAAGTGTGCTAAGTGTGCAAATTCTTAACTCCAAGACGTAATGGCGATTGTATTATTCGGCAGGTGATAGTTATTTTTGCGATTGCTTTTCTTTTTGGTTATGAACAACTATCTAATTGTTTGTTAGATAATAATATCTGCGCAGAAGCTTATGTAAGTCATGATAAGATATTCACTAAAGAAAGCAATCCATAATTTTCGAATGCATTTCCAAGAAATTTAAAGCAAGTCACAGTTCATACCCACTATAGGGGCCTTATTAGATTTATTAAGTATTTACAATATTTAAAAATATGCGCTCCGTGCGTACACCGCACGTGGCTTTAATCAAAGTGAACAAAAATAAGCTTTTAGTCACGTGTACACAAATGATGTTTTTTTTTTAAAGGCGACCAATCACTAAGGGAATATCTCCTATGTTTGTAACCTGATGGCAGTCACATAAAAGAGAGGAAAGAGGCAGAAAGAGGAGGTGCCTGCAGGCTAGGGGGTGCGCACCCTATCGATCATTGTGATGATGAGATCATACAGAAGAACAAAATTAATGTCGGAATGGGGTTATATTTATTTTGCCAAAACGTCTGCAATACCCAGAAGAAATCGATTTGAACTTGTCCACCTGCACGTTTGACTAGCGTCTGCGATTGGCATCCTTCTGCCCGCAAAACGGGTATAAAGCTGTTAAGTGTAGACTGGAGTGGAAAATTTGTCGAATCGGTTAAAGGCCTCACACATAGGTAAACTGAAAGTCCCTCTACTTTGTTGGTTTGATGCTCAATAGTCACAAGCTGCAATAGGCATATGGTAAAAGTTTCCAGGTATATTTCGAAAAAAATCGGCCGCGCCCATCCAATATTATGGAACATTTAGCTTTATCTTTTTTTTAGGATTTTTAAGACCAAAAATGGCGAGCATAAATGATTGCGTCAGCGCTGAATATAATTTTCTTACTTCTTTTCACTTGATTTTTAATATGTTAAGTGAAAAATCAGCACAATTTGCACATTATTCAGTAATTGCCTCATTGTCTTAAAGTATACTCTCAAAGGTGAAAAGGTGAAGTAAGTTTTATCATCATCTCCTCATTAAGTTTTATGTGCGTGTCAAGTTGAAGGTTTTTATACCTTTTCGAAACTTCAAATTGATGAAACTTAGACAATGTAAGATTATTTAGGATATCGCACTAACCAAAAACATATAATTTATTGCGACTTTGTAATAACAGAATCAAAAACTATTATTAATGTCTTGTGGTAGTAGGTATGTGGGTGTAAAGCAACCTTTATTTTTTTCAATAAAACATACCCGCAGTGAAATAAGTGGATAAATAATTGAAAAACATTTTCAAACCCGGCAATTATTTTCCGTCCTTGGCCGTATCGTAATCACAATGAACATTGTTTCACAAACTAAGATAACATTTCATACCATAAAATGATTTTTCATAAGGAAAGGGCAAAAACATCTTCCACTAAATTTCGAATACGCAGCCTGTCGGTTAAAGCTTAGTTGTCGTGTGCAGAGACTTGTTTTGTATGAAACTCTAGGATTGATAACCCGCTATTCGCTGCAATGCGGAGGAACGTCTTCTTCGATATTGTTTGCCTATTTACACTTTCAAACTCTATTTGTATACACCAATCACGAACATTTTGTGTATACTAAGCTTCTTCTTATTATTATCAACATCCGCATATGCATTTGCAATTTGATGCTAACCATAGTTACCGCAACCCTATGTGTCGTCGAACATTACAAACGAAATGACGAAACTAGCGCAGCCCTATCCCGTGACGGCATTTTATGTGTTACCTTGTGATGAAAGATTCAAGGGCTACCTAGAAAAATGTCTTTAATAAATTTCCTGAGTTGTTTTGTTTCTTACCCTGACCTACGAATCTGTTCCAAATTTTAAATTGATTTTTCTATTAAAAACTAATTTGTTGCCTTTTGGTCTCAACGGAATCAAGAACATCTTTTGTCAAGATACGACCATCCATCTTGACCCAATAAACAAAGAAGAGATTCGGCGAAATATTCGCTAAATTTCAACTAAACTTAGCAGTCCAGTCCCGGGATTTCGTTGAAAAGCCTGCAAAAAGTTTTCTTAACACTTTTAATATCTTTCGCTATTGCGTTTAAATGTAATAAAAAAAAAATATAACCTACTCGTCAACTTAAATGATACAGTAAGCCCATCCCCTTCGCAACAGACCTCTATCTCTCCCTTCAACCAGTTGTTATATTCTCCGCGTTAAGTATATTAAATTTGCTATGCATTTGTAAAGCACGGCAATGCACATCGTGGAAATCCCCTAATTTAAATTAGGTAAATTTAAAGACGTCTTTCTGTCCAATTATTTAAACACGATTATTACATCAAACCATGCCTCAAATACCTTCCCCGAAAGTGTGATTTGAAATATGTACGATATACAATCCTCACGATATACAATCTTCACGAGCTTCACGATATGCAATCATCACGACACCATCGATATATCAAACCAATAGATTTTCGCTCTGTTTTGCAATCAATTGTAATACGCCAACTAAGCACAGATAGTAATAAAGTCGTTTCAAGTTGAACGTAACCTTTTTGTTGTTCTTCCTTGAATTTGCAAGTTAAATTAAGAGCAGTGATCGATGTTAAAAAAAAAAAAAAACTATTGAATAATTTACAGTTTTGATGCGATCACAACGATTGCATTTCACTAATTTATCATCAAATTGACTTGATAACGAAGTCTAGGTAAGAGACCACACGCAGTGCAAACGAATTTGAAGAATTAATTAAAAAAGCACAGCTTTTAGGCAAATTTTCAACACTTTTTCAATTCCGTTCAATGCCAAAGATCACTTAACTTACGGCAAAACCTTAATTTATCATTAATTTCCAACTTACACTTGACCGTTTTTAATTAACGAAACTTGTCTTCTATGGCGAAGAAAAACAAACTGAATTTGATGTCGATTTGCCGGCACGCTTTTATACTGTCATGAAATCATGATCGCGATTATGAAGAGAACGTGCCCGAGACACTTTGACGTCTGATTGCTCTTAATCAAACCTACTAACATACGTATCCGCACAATAAGTTTAAAACGCAAAGCAACGCCATAAATTGCGTTCAAGAGAGCGCTTAAGTATTGATAAGATATTTGTAAGAGCTGCGTGATAAAATTAACTTTTTTCAACCCCTACCAGAGAATATTAAGTGATTCCTTTGACTCTCAATTAGTAATATATACTTTTTATGGCGGAAAGGTCTAAAACTTATCATACATTCTTTGATAAGCTACTAAAAGACGTTTCACAATTAACAATCTAGTTCCAAAAGGGCCGCGCAATGCCGCTGGAAAGCTGTATTAAAAATATATTAATATAAAAATACAAGAGTTTGACCCCTAGTGTTCCTATAACTCCTATCCGTTTTATATTTAAGTCATTTTGGGTGAAATAAGAAAGGAAGAAAAAATTTGTTTTTGATATGACCAATCACTCAGTGGATGTCCCCCATATACGTAGCGCGTATATACTCGCAGTGGATGTCCCCTATATACGTAGCGCGTTGGCGGTCAAAAGAAGTGAGGGAAGAGAAAAAAAGGCATAGGGAAGTGGTGGCAGCAGCTTGGTGCACGTATGCCCAATAATAAATATTGTGATTACGTAACCATATGCTGAAAGTGTGCATCGCATAACTATTGGCCAGCTGAGGAAACACACGAAATTGCTGTACAATGCGTCTTCAACATTAAAAAAAGATTTTTGTTATTTATAATAATTCGGTTCACCTCAGCTTGGTATTAACACGTTGGATATTCTTCTGCGCTGTCTTCAGGACCGAATTGTTTACGGCTAGCTGAATACCTTATGGCACTACTCACCGCCTTACTGAAAGCTACATAGGCGACCAGAAGACAAAGCTCCGAAAGAAGCCCCTAAATGTTCTCGGCTGTCTTAATGGAACTATCATAATTGCCTTCATCATATACATCATCATTCGATAATGATTAACCATAACAAATCTATCAGATGCGCAATAAAAAGAAAAATGCAGAAGATAGTTTTTCCGTTAATTAAACTTGTGTATGCATCACACCTGTAGTGTTTGCAATTAATCGATAAGTGTTACTGACACAGAACTCGCTATAACTACGACCAAAGTAACCTTTATCGCATTGAGATTTAAACCAGCGAACGCTGACTTGGTAGCCGCCATTCTTACCTACTCGACTGCTCTTAATCAAATAATGAAACGTTTTTATAAAAATATCCTGAGCATGAGGAACCCTTTTCGCTTTTCTTAACATATATTTTCCTGCATTTACTGACGGTTCATCCGATAAGACGACTTTTTCAAACATTAACTTAATTTTTCTGAGATTTCTAATACCAGACGGGCGAATGGGAGGACATGACTAAGTTAAAAATACGATTATACGCATTCTAGAGAAGTTGCGATTAAAATTCTTATTTCAAATTCAACGAAAAAACGATTTTTGCAATCAAACGCGTCTTCCTGCCAAAACTGTAAACAACGATTGCTACATGTCGTTGAATACTTCTATCATCGAAAAACGCAGGAAAAGCGTACCGCACTCCGTCGACTGGTACCATGAAAAACCAAGTGCTTAGTTGAACAACTCGTTCCCTCAACGACACTTGAGCTGATAGTTAGTTTTAATTATCTTTGAACTTCCCCAGATTGCATTTCTCATTGATTTGTTTATTTTCAATAAGTTGAGAATATAAGTCTGTTTGCTTTCTGCTAACAATTGGATATTTCTTGGCCATAAAAAGATAACGAACCAATACACTCGCATCTGCAATAATACATATCATGTATAAAATAAAACTTTTTGCCACTATTATAGAATTATTGTGGAATTTGTTCACCTTTTTGAGATCAGTTTCCAAATCTTCCAGAGATCAGTTTCAAATCTTTTTGTGAAATTGTAAAAAATGTTTGAAAAAAATTTGATCTCACATAAGCAAAGAAAAACATTAGTATCGTATACGTATTAGCGGTCTATCCGAAGAAACTGATTATGAAGCTTATCAGATATTTACATATACTTATATGATAATTTTTTAGAAATACTATGCAATAAAATTTAGAAATAGTAGGCAGTCAAAGACGATAAACTGAACTAACTTAAGGATACAAAATAATTTAATTTCTAAATGTGAGGGAGTATTAGAACTGTGATGCCTTCCCAACCTTTTTATTCCATTGGATTTATTGAGACGAGATTTTTCTAGAATATTACTCAGCCTGTTTAAATATTTCGAAGGATAACGTTTTGCGTCAAGATCATCACGTATACTTTCCCTGCAGGCAAACCATGGAACGAATGGATATGAAATGCATTTACTCTTTACACCTAAAATTGCATTCCTGAATGGGCCAACAGGTTCCCCTAGCTTTAAATTTACTTACTGCTGTTTAGCTTCGGCATTGTATTTCCCTATTAATTTTTAGTCAATATGTACACTAGTGTTATTAGGGATGGTATTGCCATTCAAAATATGTGAAAAATAAAAACCGCTGCTCAGCTTGAACGTTAAATGCGTAGGTCTTTCATGCGTTTATTTTACAAAACCGTTTATGCAACCAAACCAAAATTTTGATAAGATAATTTTCAATGCAAACATTATTGGGATCATTAGATGGAAGTAAAATTCGGAGAATCTAAAGGGAAAATACTATACAGCTTTGCACGCATCGCACTTAACATATTTCCCTGGTACATTCCAGCTGTAATTTCATACATTTTAGATCTTTCATTTTCAACTTTAAAATGTGAGCGCTTGTGGCCGCACATAAATATTGTTTCTCATAAATTGACTATATTTTATATTTTATTATTTTTTCCTTTATTTGCATTTTTATTGCATGCAATAAATCAAAAAGTTTGGGGTTGGTTTAGGTATTCTCCTTTACAGCTTGGGATGCCTTAATGATTAATAAAAACAAAAAAAAATATTATATCAAATAAAAATAAGATTAAGTGAAAAATCTGAACAAGAAAAAAAAAACATTGACTTAACAGGAAAAACAGACGATAAAAATTTGTTAAAAGCAATCGTGCTTGATTTTTACAAAATACAAAAATATTCTGCATAATTTAATTTAAAGTTTATTTATAACCAGAATATTAACTTTGTTTTTGGTCCAAAATTGGTTCATTCCGCACAACGATAATACTTTTCAAATCCCAGCGCCCGTGTTTCGCTTGATTAAATGATACGCATCTCTTTTTTTCAGATTCAAATTCAGGCTCAAATTTGCCTCAGAGATGATTGATCTTAAACATTTTTATTTTCTTAATTTTACCTTTTTACAAATGCAGTCTATTTGATCAGACTCGAACGATCTTGTAGTGAATAGTTTATTATCAAATTTTTATTCTTTTTGTTAACAATACCCATTATAATTTAAACGTCCACATATCTAGCCAAGAGCGTCGAGAGGTTAAAAATGATTTTCTTTTAATGTTTAAAAGGCCCATTCATCATCTCCATCGAGTATTATTATTCTATTACATTTCCTCCCAACAAAATTTCAAAAATATGCGTTTTGTTTAGGTTGATTAAGTGGCCTCAATTGTTCGCATTTTCCAAGGACTTGGTCTCAGTTAAATTCTGTGGTGATATAGTTAGTATAGAAGTTCTTGTATTCCCATTTTTAGTTTTGCTGCAGTAGCTCTTTTTAATGTGATATATAAAAATAATAATTTAACACAATTTTTCATGTACACGATTTATTGTCAGGTCATTTAGAAATGAAATTTTGAAAGGCTGCAGACATAAAACTCGATTACAGGACGGTTCAATACAAACCGTCTGTAATTAAAACTGTGGAATTGCTATGGTAATAAAAATCTTGATTTCAGATCTCAAAGTTTTTGCGAATACTAGGAAAATATACCCAAGCCGTAACGTTTCTATCCTTGGGAGTACGCTATGAAACTTATTGCGAACGCTTAAATATTCTATGAAAGAAATTTAAGACTTGATTACGAAGCGAGGTTTTAGAGCAGCATTTAGCTAAAAAGAACTTGCCGTCACGTTTTTTCTTTTCATTCTGCCGTGACCTGACATATCTTAAGAATTTCGCAATAAAAATGACGCTTCATAGCATTTTTATTCATCTAAGCAAAAGAAAGTGAGTTTTATTACTATTTTGCAAAAAAGAAGACCAAATAGAAAGCGTTAGTAGAAGTATGAAATAAAAAATCCCAAAGGTCATCTGCCTCATGAAATCAGCTTTTATGGCACATAAACTTCTGTGATAAAAATGAAAAAGTAATTAAACTATTAATCTCAATCATGCAAACTACTTCACTTACTATCAGTCACATCCCATCCTACTGGTATGCTCATTTTGCGATTTTCTGCAATTAACCATTTATTTAACGGGTCAAAATATTCCAACAGAGCTGAGGGATTCATTTCCGTATCACCAGTAAAATCTTCCAGTATCTCCTTCCAATGTTTTGAATTACCGGACGATAAAAAGTCACTGAAAGCATTTCCGGCTTCCTTGCTTTTGTAAATGTCACAATTGTCTAATGGCTTCTCTGGATTGCCCGCTTCGTATTCACCGGCTTTTAGGCACATAGCCTTATGAAATTGGAATTGAAATATGTGTGCGGCAAAGTAACGCAAGTACTCGACATCGGCTGATATGTGATACTTAGCCGGAGGATCGAAATCTCTTTCCGTACGCTCAATAGGCGGCTCTAGCCCACATAAAGCGGATCTTATCTGCCAAAAATTTACATTCCAATACTCTTCTCTTAATTCATCCCTAAATACTGCATAACGAAATTTATCCATGGCATAGGCAAAAGGTAAAAAGACCACTTTTTTTAATGCCTAAATTCACAAAATTGAAAATTATTATCAACAATCAAAGAATTATATGCGGATCACCTACCAATCTGAATAGCTCGTTAATTCGACTTTGCTCGTTCGATCTGTCAACATTAGACAAGCCAATAGCGTGCAAGTGTTTGGGTGTACCGACCGACAAGGCAATAACATCACCAACTGCCTCATGGAAACCGGGATTAGCTGCTCCTCTAAAAGGCGTCGGCATATGTTCATATTGCAAATAATACTGAATGTGTCCCAATTCGTGGTGTACGACGTACAAGTAGTGTGCATTCACTTCTGTACACATTTTAATACGCACATCGCTGTCTCCATAGAAATCCCACGCAGAAGCATGGCAAACAGCCGATCTCTTATCCGGCTTTTCCAACATACTTAATTCCCAGAAACTCGATGGCAAGGCACGCAGGCCCATTGACTGAAAAAATTCATCACCTAATTGAAACATTTTTTTCACTGTATAGCCTTGACGCTTCATTTCACCGGTAACATCAATAGTTGGTGCATTCGGATATGGCGTAAGCAGATCCATAATATTATCCCATTGTTGACCCCACATATTGCCTAGCAAATGGATGGGAATATTGCCTTTAACTGCAATCACGTCCGGTCCATAGTGTTGAAATAAGCGATGTCGAACATACCCGTGAAGTTGCTGGTAGAACGGTAGTATTGCTTTATAGACGGCGCGAACATTATTTTCAAAATCAGGGTCTTCATAGTAATGCTTCCAGTAATCAGCGTAGGAATCGTAACCTGAAAATTTTTTCATAAACTAATTGAACTAAAATATATTTAACATCTCATGAGCTTTTCTATTGAAAGCACATTTTTGCTTTGAGAAATAAGTTTATGCCATGAAGTCACAAATAGAAGGGCTGCCCAAGACTGTCCAAAATGTTTTTCCAGAAAACGACTCATTGTGACGTAAGACAGATTTTACTTACCATTTAATTTAGCCGCCATCCTGGTCAATTCTACATATTTTGTAAATTGCTTTCTCATCGGTGTGCCAGCTTTGTTATGCCATTCAGTCCAGTAATGTTCAAGCTCTTGTGGGTCTCTACTTTGACCTAGCTTTCCTTGTATGTGGGGTTCTAGACTCATACTGCAGAGATTTGGATTTTCAAAAGAGCAAACTTTGGCCGAAGCGTAGTTAGTATGCATTTTACTGATAGCATTTTGTAGAGTCACAAAATCTTCCGGATCTAAGACATCGGCACCTATATCAGACAGAATCACAGCCTGCCGCTTCAAACAAGGATCCGTAATCTGATCGTATTTAAATATTTTTTTTATAGATTCCGCCAACTCCTTATTTTCTTTAGCGTTTTGAGAGGCCACCTCTATCATAGCCTGCCGATTCTCTTCAGTCAGGTCCGTGCTATACTTGAAGGCAGCTAAATTCTCCTTCCGTTTACGCAAACGCATTAACTCATTTTCGCGTTCAAAAAATTTTAATGCCTCTGGGAATTCTGAAGAGCAAGTGTACATTTTTGAAGCTATGGCAGTAAAGGGCTGTCAAAACAAAAGTAATATGGAATAAAATCGAAAACCATTTTAAAGAATTATACCTTTACGTAAGATAAAGCCATTAAGCTGAAGGTAAGAACCCATAAATGCCTCATTTTTTTATTATTTTATTGCGTTCTCAAACAGCGCAACACTACTAAGGTACTTGCCTTTATGCAAATGCCCATTGATTCTGAAATGTAACGATCAACTGACCTGAGAATTCTTATCGTTACAAAATTCTTATCAGTTGGGCAATATGCGAAATGAAGACACAAACTTTTTCACTTTTTGTAGTACAGCAAAACAGAAATACGATATTTCTCTTTGGTTATTTATTGTTGAATATTTGAATAAAATAATTAAATCAAATTTAAATTTTCCACAGATACACGACTTTTTAAAAACAGGAATTTCAAGTTATGAAAAAATTTTTGAAACGAATAAAAACAATATAGTTTGGCAAAATTGAATTTTCAGTGCCTTGGACTTTTCTTATTAATGCAATTTTTGACTCATTTTCGCGATTAAATACCCCCAAACATGGAGGAGAGTTCAAAACGTGGTCCTAAACGGGAACCAAGTTTATCAAAATTAACCTCCTTCTCAACGACGTTGTTACTATTCACTTGTTTGCAACATAAAGTCGTACAGTCGTCGTAAGTAATTTAGGCCTTGCTGCCAAACAAAAAATTGTTTTGTGTAAGTACTCTTAACAGGGGCACGACTTGAAAAATAGATCTACATGGTACAGTTTGCTTCAATTTTCAACATAAATATTAAACATTTTCAAAACGGACCCACATGTTGCAGTTGATTTTTACGTTAAACTATTACGGACCACTTCTCATTGTGAAATACAAAAATTAGACCTTTTTTTTTTCGTAAGAATGCTTAAACAGAAATAGTTCAAACCATCGACCTGTCCGGTCGAAATTTTTCGCATCAGTTGAATATGTCGTAATACTAGCGATTTTTTGAAGCAAGGAATTTTTTCTCATGACATAAGCCGTTTTTTCGCACGATAACGTTAAATAAGACGTTATAGGAGGCGTGATCCAATGCAATCCAATCCATTTTCAATAGGTTTCGTCGTGGTCCAAAGCACGTCGGTCTACCAAATTTCGTGCAGATATCTCAAAAATTGGAAGTTGTAAACTGAACACAAATTTCCTGAACAGACGTCAGGCATTACGGACACACCAACGAATACGCCTAAATCGAGCGAGAAAAGTGAATTTAATTGAATATTTCTTTTGTAACATTATATTTTTTATAATTAATGCTACGACCATCAATTAAAATGAATCAAAATGAAGTAAAAACAAGTAAGAACATTATAATCGAGCGACGCGAACTATTACATACCCTACGGCACTTTGCCTAGTACAGTTATTTCTTCTGTTTGGTAATAATACAACAAAAAGTACACATTATTTTCACGCAAAGCCATAATTTGCATGAAAGCCCGCACATTGGAAGGTTAGATTTTCTCTCCATGTAAGAGTTGGTATTTCGCGGTAACACCTATATAAGTGGGGGTCCAAAAAAATAGACGTACGTGATCCAAATTTCCTATCATTTATTTTTTTTGCAAAAACGCTCCTATGAATTATTAAGATATCGTGAGGTATATTATATGGAGTAAAGGAAAAAATAGACCCATGTGGTTTGCTTCCACTGAATTCTTTTATTTAATTACTATCCCAAACAAATTTGAATCACAAAAAAATTAACAATTAAGATTTTTGGTATATAAGGGTTTACGTTCCATGACAATGCTTATATGCGATGGTATCCAAAAAACGCGCGGTCCAAATTCGGTAAGGTAGATTTCTTTGTCCATTCATTATGATCCAACTTCTACCACGAAATATTGGAAGTTCTAACTTTTCACCTTTTCACTTTTTAAAGCTTTAGTTTACGCAGGAACGGTTATATGAGAGGGGTTCAAAAAATTGCCTCAACCGAGCCAAAGTTTTTACACCAATTTAGATAGATGAAATACAACTACTTATTCACTTTTGTCAAGAAAATTTGAAAATTGCAAATTTTTCCCATATAACAACTTTTCAAAATAGTGCGTTATATGGGCGGTGAAAAAGGGAAGCGATCCGAACCATTTTCGACAGCGTTTGTTCTTGGACCAAAGTGCGTCTGTGTACCAAATTTCATCAAAATATCTCAAAAACTGCGACCTGTACCCTGAACACAAACTTACATGGACGAACATCAGACGGACAAGCGGACAGAAAGGCGTTGGATCATTTTCTAAGCCGATCGGTATAATAAAAGTTGGGTATATCTTAAGCGCTTCTGGGTATTACGTACGTCTGCAGTAACCTAATGTACCCATCATGTCCATCAAGTGTTGTAGGGTTTAATAAACACGTGAAGCCTAAACTGATCTATATGATCCACTAGCTCCTTTTTTAATTTTAAAAACCGTTTAACATCTAAAGCGTGTAGGTGTGTACCCACTTGCCATTCAAGAGCAACTTGCAAAAGTATTCATGGGATTGTTTTTTCTTCTTCCTCTTTCTCGCTCTCTAACGATTATTTCTATACGCATCCACAAATTAATTTTGCTTGGTTCATATTAAAATATCTTACAAAGGGATACATGCATTCCTGGCATTCCAATACGATTAGGGCTACCATAATTATCTATAAACCCAATGAACGTATGTTCTAATGAATTTAATATATATTGATAAAACCTTAAGGCAACCAAACTATTCCATATATACCATAAAATTTTCATAAACTACACAGAATGTACTGAGGTCTGTGCTTGCTTACACACGTTCTAATCACATACTCCTCTCTCTCTCTGTATCAGAGTACTATTCCGCATAAAATCTTTTCTTCACTGCATGCGTGTTTGCATGTGTGTCAAAGCAACAACGTAGCGCGTAGTACTTTGCTACATTAATGAGTCGTATATATTGCCCATCAGTCCAATCAGATGTACAGACCAACAAATTTATTTTTGAATTAAATTTTAAAGCATTATAAGTTCTAGTATCGTTTTTGTGCACACAAAAATATGGGCGTCAAAGTATTGTATATGCGAATTAAGAAGTTGCGCTTATTTTATAGAATATATTCCGTTTGATGGTTTCTTCTTAAATTACAACAAAACAAGTATAAATTTGTTTGGTACGAGTTAGGTATTTTCATTGTCGGCATAATCGAGTATTTGGTTCTGCTCTCGCATTTACTCTCCTCAATTGGTAGCTATAGAACAACTCTTGTTTGGATTGCAATGTGCTTTGCATTAGCATTTTGCTTAAGGTAACTTGTTAAGTTCCTAAACAAAGCGTGTGGAAATGGAATATGCAAACCTGGAGATATACTTTCGAAAAGAATTCCTGAAATATTTTTATAAGAAATACTTGTGTCTAATCTAGAAGAAAAATTGAGTAGGAACATTTTCGATTATTCCTAAGTGCAATTTAATTCCCTATTTCATTGTGTAGAAATATGACTGTCAAAACTTTTCGGGACAAGCGGTGCTTGAGAGTTTTTATTTACATGAACATCCCTTCTAATAGAAAGATTGTTCCAGAAATCCATTCCAACTAACCAATTTTCACAAAATCCTTTCAACTCTATAAAATCTGTATGAAAGGTGAGGCGCGACAAAATATAAAGAAAACGTAGACATAAAAGGAAAAATTATCTAATCGGAGTGCAACAATTATGATTGGAAAACTTTTTATAGAAGTTTGAAATAAATGTTTTAAGCACTTCATTTTCACCGTCAATAAATTATGCTGGCAAATCAACAAAAGTTTAAACGTAACTCCATAATGTACTTCTTTCTATTTAAGACCTGCTTGCTTTTATTTTCTCTTTAACAGCTTGTTAATTTCACGTTTAATGAGGTATTAAAAAATGCTAATACGCACGTTGCGTAATAGTATACTTAAAATGCAGTCAAGTATTTAAAACAACAAATACATAAAAACAGTTCAGATAGAGCATATATTTTTATTGACATGAATTTGTTGTAATAAAAAAACAAGAATTTGGTAAAATAAACTATAATTCTCCCATGCCTCAATTTGATATTATTTTTCCACAATTTTCCTTGTTTCAAATTGTATAAAGTTGCGAGAGATATATTGAAATAATATTAAGAGCGAAGAATATTTTTCTATTTGGTGGCAATTGTGAGAAAACATGTATGTGTCGAATTGTTTTACAACTTAAGCTTAAAAGTTTAAAAATTCAAAATTGATTACATTATATACAACCAACGTAGACGGACCTTTATGCGTATATATTCCATTGTTTAACTCTAATTGAATTTTCTGAAATTGTTTTTAGATTCTTATTACTCACATAATTCACTTTTAGATTTTGTCACTCACATAATTCAGTTTTTAGATTCTTATTCATATGAATGCGGAGCTCTGTCTCTCTCGCCCTTCCTCCTGTTTCTGTCCGTAAAAGCAGAAGGACGTATCTGTAAGTTTTTTTCGTTTATTCCAAATCCTGATCTTCAGGCAGTTCTCTTATGAAGAGTTTTATACTTTATACAAAATTTTGTTCCCCAGCAACTCCCTTTATGAAATATTTTAGTTTGCAGGCTCCTACACAGCCTGCCGCTTCTATATTAATAGATATAAATTAATAGGGAGAACCGAAAATGGTTACCCAAAAAAAGTTTAGGTTTGGTCATCTTTTTCTGTAGCATATGCATTCTTTATATCATGGAATTTTTTCATCTTTACTATGTTAGGTGCATTATATATATCACGTAAAACAGCTGTTTTCATAGTATTGCCAACTTTTAATTCTTATATTTTTTAGCACGAAAATTATTATAGTTACGTACCAGCCAAATTTTCAATCATAGCAATAAATACAATTTTATTTTTTGGAACTGAGATCAGATCTGGTAGTTAATTAAAAGGAATTGAATTTTGGGCTTACAAAAAATTTTCTGCTGTCCTTGCATACTGTTTAATAACGAACGATTAGGTGTTTATAATAATTCGCAATACTTGGTCGTAATTTGAAATTAATATAATTTTTCTTAAAGTTAGTTAAAATTATAAACCTTAAAAATTTCAACACCTTAACGAATGTGTCTCATATATAGTCCGATAACGGAAATTAATCTTAGGTAAAAACGCCTTTTAAAAAGTGGAATGATATTGCTGATAACACTACTTATTAAAGGCAAGAAAAGAGAACACGAGAGAAAATCAAAAAATGAGCGTGCATGCAATATGCTTAAGTTAAAACTTTGGAACGGATGAATTCAAATTAGGCTGAAATGGATTGTTTTTAAATTACGAAAGAATGTACAATGTAATCACACATCTGAAAGTTAACTTTCGTTTGCTACTCCCGTAAAACTTTCGAGCCATTTTCGTTGCTATTGTCCATATGTGAACGAAAAAGTAGAAAAGAGTAGCAGATTTTTGTTTATATTTATTTTTGGCTTTCAAAACCCAATATATATGAGCTGGTTGTTCCCTTCATTAAATTAAACAGTAAATCAAATATTGATGAAGTAGTGACTCGCTTTTAGCTAAACGGTTGCGTGGACCCCGTACCATTAAAGAGATTCGCAATTTCGCTGAGAAGGAAATGGTCATATTTTATGTAAAAATCGGCAGTCGACTGAATAAACACAATTCGTTAAAGAGTATAAGATAAGTAACTTTTTAATGCATTTGCAAATTGGCGACGCTGACAACTGCCTTACTTCTTAAAACAATGGATCTACGCCTTTTCAAGTTCGCATGCGTTTGCCTCGATGCCGCAATGATGATAAGAGATGTCTTGACTAGTTATGTGCATTGATCATTTATGTTCCAGTAGCCACACTTAAAAATTTAGAAACTTTGAAATCTAATGAAGGTTACGACCGAAACGAGGATTTAATCTAATGGGCAGACGGAGTTTTAAATGCAAAATTGTTGCCGTCCTCCTTTGCGTTAACCAGTTTTTTTTTCGTTCCAAGTCAATAACAAATATTTTTAAACTTTGCGTAAGCCCCTATTATTTTTGCTTTAGCTGATTATGGGAGAAATAATCATATATAACAATAATAATAAACATAAACAATAAGTGTAGATTAAAAGAAGAAATTTATTAGTACCATTATCATCATTTAATAAAGACACACAATACTATATAATAGATATATAATAAAGGAACAAATATAAGTACTTTTCAATTTGATCCTATTAACAAGTCATCTTCCAAGGAACGATATAGTAAACTACTCCATTTCATTATGAACCAAAGAAGGGCAGTGAAATTTGGTGCTGCGTTTAAATTTGTGGATAGTGATACATTCGCCTCAATCAGTGCAGCAGCGCAGTAAGTAAACTTTTGATATGCAATGTTCTGCTTGATTTGAATTGTTTTTTATGTGTTTAAAATGGTCAATGTAACATATGTATCGGAGAACGATACAGACGAGCAGTTAAGAAATGCAGGTAAGTACACGAATATGACCTGTTATTTAAAAGGTTTAGCATTTGCTTTTTTTTTTTTTCTAGATGCGCCCAAGAAATGAAAACGCCATTCGACACAAGGGGTTGCTTATCGATAGTGAAAGACGCTTTCAATTCTTAAAGGAGAACAGGAAGAATATCAAATTATCAAACGAAAAAAGCAAGGACGATAAGTACTGAAAAAAAAATGCCGATCGCAAGATTTCGAGCAGAGCCCTCCGTCTCATAATAATTCTCTATTGCAAAATTGGGTCCTCTTTCATCAAATGGTACAAAACGTTATACATTAACACAAAACAATATTTATGAATATTTAGCAACATATCACTTACCTTTCATATACTCATTTCTTTTTTTTTTGCTTGTTGAGATTAAATGGACTAAGCCAACAAGAAATGTTGCTTACGTATACATTCAAAAATGTTGTGGAAAAATCCAAAAAGAAATTTTCCTTATTTTACAATTTCTGTTTCTGAAAATGACTCAAATTTTTTTGATTAATATTTGTTTTGGTTCAGCTGTTTGTATATAAACAATTTTATTTGGAATTTATTTTCTTTTCAATTTACAGCTGGTTTCTCTTGTAAATGCAATTCTAAACAATCAATACGAGTTTAGAGCAACCAATAACAAGCCAAAATGTGGACTATGTTGCTTTTGCGTAATTTGACAAATGCGGGGAAGCGTATATAAAAACTCTTGTGCTTACGTGATCCCAAAAAAACCGATAGCCATCACGCAATGCTGAACACTAACGCATACGCAGTCCCAAACCGAACGAAAATGTAAGCTGACTTTCAATGCATGATTACCCTCGTGGTTTGTTTTATCGGAGTTGTCATGTTAGTACAATTTTTTAACTTTTTGTGACGGAGTGAGAGATTTCTTACTTGGCATCATTTATTCGAGCGTTGGTAACATTGTTATTGTAATTTTGTTTACTCTGAGAGGATTTCTTTCATTATAACTATTATTTTTGTTAGTGTTTTAGTGTTTTTTAGAATGCGTTAAAAGAAAGATGTGTAAATTTTGTTGTCGCGAGAGCTTATGCGAAAAAATATACGCTAAAAAACAAAACGCGGAGTAATATAAAAAATGTATAGTTATGTGTGCATGTGTGATGTGTTGAAATTGCTTTAAATATTAATGCCATGAAAAAAGTAATTTATTTAATTGCCAACAAATTAATTAATTAATTTTAAAGGAGAAAGAATGCAAAAAATCAAAACACACACCTTCCGCAGTTCATAAATTATTAGAGATCGTAAAAAGAGTGAAATAAGAAAGAAAGAAAATAAATTTAAGTTCTGTTGTTTTTTTTTGTATTGTTTACATACCTTCGCTGCATGTGTGTAATAGTGTTTGTATACATATTGGGGGAATGTTTACTTCTGTTTTTGTAATACTTTCTGGATTGGCATAAATTCCTCGTAATCAACATGTAATTATATATTTCTTTTTTTAAATAATTATTTTTATTTTTTATGACTTTCTAGTATTTTAATAAAACTTATCGGTATTTTATAAAGGTTCTACGTACACTGATCTATCAGGTGTGACAGAATTTCTCCACTGCGAAAGAAATGAATAATTGGAAAAATTATATTTTAAGAACAATTATAAATGCAATTTTTTTCGTTCGTTTCGAGTTTTGTTTTGGAATCTGATTAAATGTTCCGATTCTTACCGTGATTGCTGCTGGGTTTTGAATTTTTCGCGCGAAGATTCCATGCTTCCACATCGTTTGGGGACCTTTTGATCATAAGTTGTTATATTCCACCTAATCGTAATGTGTCTGATTCTGCAATTAATAGTTCGTTTTTTTTTCAGGTCCGACATGTCCGCATTCATATTTGGTGATTTTAATGCTCGTAATGTATGCTGGTATAGTCGTTTTTACAATTCACGAGGCAGACAAATTCCAGATTTTCTCGAAAGCCGCAATTTAGTTTTTCTCAATAATGGCGATCGTACTCATTTTCGATCCGTCTCTTTCTGCATAAACAAAGTCATATATGGTTCTATTCCATTTGTTAAAACGTTCGAATTTTTAGGCTACACTCGAAACTTTCACCTGCTGTTCACATTGGCAAAATTGCCATACAACGTTTTCAACTCATTAACGTACTGAAATCCATTTTTGGTGTTTCATGGGGCTCCGACCATCTTTATATTATTAAACTGTATTTCGAATTGGTCAGGCCAAAATTAGATCGCTCTTATTGGACATTTCAAAGGAGGACCTTTTGAAATTGTTCGGAATCCAATGGAAATGCCTATTGATGGCAGCAAATCTATAATTAAATAATTAAGTTCTTACCAGTGAGAAAGTCCACAGTTACCGCGGCAGAAGCGCATCACCACTACTCGAACTTAGTCAATACCAAATGGCAGCATTTCTCGCTCATCTTTACTGACGCATCGAAGATCGATATTATAGTCAGCGGCTTTTGGCTCCCAAATATTAACATAGAAGCTTACTTCTTAAATCGCCCACGTAGTACTATATTTTCGGCTGAATATTTTGCGATCCTGGAAGCCATCTGCTTAGCGAGTATTCAGCTTCAAAAAAAATTGCTTACAATGCCAGGTAGTACATCTGTCTTATCCGCAATTCCCTTAGGAAAACCCACACAGAAATCAAATTTTTACTATGTACCCTCAAATCTTATGCATTTTGTTTTCATATTTTTCTTGGTGCCCATTCAAGTGGGCATTCTTGGCATCTTTCAGACCATCAGATTTTAATGATAGTGCTCTGATTTCTGCAAGTTTGAGGACAATCGACAGCAAACAACAGCGATGGAATAATTCACCTTATGGTCGCTACTTATATTCTTTATTTCCACAAATAATGCTTGGCTTTTTGCAGTCTCAGACGTGACATTATTTTCGTTATTAACAGGGTGATGCTTAATCGCACGAGATATAATGATCATTTATTCAAAATTAAAATAGTGAATAGGCATTTGTGTTCATATGGGCTCTTGCAATCTCCTGATCATATCCTATTTGCCTGTCCGAATGTTGATACTTCTATTCGGCATATCACACTTCGCAAATTAGACATATGTGGTCTCTACGACCGCAGCATTCGTGACATTTTGCGTTCTCACAACTTAGCAGCTTACTTCGCAATCTTTGGTTTTTTAAATTATATATATAAGATATATGAACGTTTACATCCAAATTGTGAACCTACCCTCTTCCACACTTTTTTTACTCTCGTACTTATCAGTTTTTTCATACGATATGTACTACATTACTTCTTATACTACGAAATTTACTCCACGCTCTTCTATCCTATATAGCGGACGAGTAATACGCAAAACATGACACTCAATATAGTTTAATTACGAAATACAAAGAAATAATAAAATAAATAAATAATAATAATTATTCGCCGAAATTAAGATTCAAGCAAAGAATTTTGTGTTCACGTTGGGCCTTTTTTACGCATCTAAGCGAAGTTTTAGTTGTTGATTTGCTGAATAAAAGAACAAGAAGAGAAGCAATTTTAAAAGCTATTTTTATTTTTACGATTGATGGTTTGAAAAATGAATATCACATAACTCTAAATATCAGCTGTTGTGTTTCGTTTTTTTTAATGTTGCGGTGTTTGCATAAATATTACAAAAGATCGTTGAGTGAATCAATTGCGTGTCATTAAAATTAATAATTCGATGCATTTAAAGAAATCTGTGATATTTGGAAAAGAAAATATTTCAAATTGAAATATTTGAAGCGGCGTATGACCTTAAAATACATTCAGCTGTTAATTGATGTTTTGAAGGCCTTAACCACACCCATTGGTTTAACTCACTGGCTTCTAGTTGTTTTTTTAATATTAATTCTTCTATTTAACTCGAACGAGAGAATTGTATTCGTCTTTCGGCCATTTGCGTAAGCAAATACTTCGCCAGGAAAAAGTTCGCCAACCACATGTCCCTTATATTTTAAATGAACTTTATTTAGCCGAATTATCATGTCATTTTGATCGATAAACTTTTGCCGTTTTTCTTATGTAAATATTATGCAATCATTGTAGAATTTTTGGGCGTTTTTAGCGAAAAACCAAATTAAGTGATTTTCGCAAGTGTTTTTTGAGATCAGCTTTACATTAGTAAGAGAGTTCCATAGATTACGGAACGTGCGGCGTTGTATCATTTGTGTTATAGGGAGGACGTCTAAAGGGTTCCCAGCCTTGCTCTCTTTTATCATAAGCATCATTAATTAATTAAACCTACGAGACTTTACCGGCTTACATTTTTCGGATGTTTGGCCGATTTTCAAAATTCAATTAGCTTCGAATGCTTCTTTGTTGTAATTGTCTACGGACTCTTCCACTTTCTACTATCTTCCACGGGCGCTATAATATGAGTTCAACGCTCTAAAGGCTGTAATGTTTTTTTTTTTTTGGTTGACCTAATGTGTAAATATTTAGAGTCTTTCTCTTATGCGGGGTTTCTTTCGTTTGATTCTCATGTGAATGCTTATCTAAATTGTTTCTTCGATATGTTTGGGCGTGAATGGTTTTTTTAAATTAGGATCTGAGATTCATGTGTGACATTTCCGCTTTTTTTTTCACTAAGAGACACGGAGACTTTCAAATTAATCCATCATTCTGGATCAATAAATACTTTATGCGGGGATGATCAACTTCTACAATTCAGGGTTACCTTGAAAAATCAAATTTGATCATTTAGAAAGCTATTGCTTGTTTTTTATTTGTTTATTTTTTTGCCTTTTTCTAAAAACACTTTTTCTAAAGATGACCCTTAAACTTTCAAGAGTGCTGCCAAACTCCTGAGCATCATGCTTAATCAATTTAATTTATGCTTCATCTAGAAATGCCTCCATTCTTTAACAACTATTTACGTCATTTAATCGGTTGGTAACCAAAGCGAGTACAGGACGACTACAAAACATCAATAGTTTGAAAAGTAAAACAACAAATGAATGAATATAAGACGATTACCGAGAGAAAGTCATAGTCGGACTAAGTCGACCATTAGACACCTTGCCCCTTCTTAACTTTATGATAAAATACTTAAGAGTTTATTTATTTCCATCTAAACGCATATTTTTGATGTGAGCGATTATATGGGAAAGGGCTTAGAATTCAAAGTGACTGACACAAATTTGTCAAATACAATTTCCTCGAAAATAATTTTATTATTCTTCGTTTATTTTCATTATTAAATGTTAAGTGACATCTTACCATTCATGTAAACCTTTATATGTAAATATGAGCAATGGATACCAGTGGTCCAAATTTGTTGCGGTTAATGCTTATATCAAATTCCCATAGTATGGCAATTTATACTTAAATCGTCTTCGTAGAGACAATTATATGAGATTACACCGCTTTGAAATGAAACGGCTTCTATACGGAGCTTTGGTAAGAACGATCCGATTTATTTTAATTTCAGTGCGCATCGTCTCTGCGTAAAAATTATTTCAATTACGCGGATTTCGTCAAAATATCTCAGAAATTGGCACACAAGCTTAAATCAATTCAGAAATGATAATAAAATGTGAGTCTGTCTTAAACTCTTTTGTCTGTTACATA
Source organism: Glossina morsitans morsitans (assembly GCA_001077435.1). Lineage (NCBI taxonomy): Eukaryota > Metazoa > Arthropoda > Insecta > Diptera > Glossinidae > Glossina > Glossina morsitans. The sequence continues at coordinate 45,372 of CCAG010022953.1, forward strand.
CAGTTCCACAAACTCAATGCTGCATCACATGCTGTTGCGTTAAATATAGTTTTAATATAATCGATGTGCTAAAAAACTTAAATCTCTCACTTATAAAATTTTGCCAATATGATCCAATAATGAAAAGTGGGTCATATGGACTTTGAATTATCATTGGGGGTCGTGATGATTGAAACAATGAAATAAGCTGAAAAAATATTTTTTAAACTTTTTCCAATAACAACTAAAAATCTATAGCAGAAAAACGTTTGATATTGGCTTGAAGGTGTTATATTATATATATTTATTTATTTACTTATCATCCACTTGAATTTGTTATACTCAGAGTATTAATTATTTACATAATTATTATAATACATGTTGCTAGATAAGAGGTTTGCAAGACAGTGACATCGTGTAACTTTGAGACTTTACTAGCGCGAAAGAGAAAATTCCGTTAATCAACGCGTTTGTAAAATTAGTAATGGAAAGTTTGACATTTCACATTTGCTGCGTGTGTTGCAGGTGTCTCTTCAAACTTCAATACGAACAATTTTCCCGTTGTATTACATGTAGGAGGAGCTTGCATTTGTTCCACTTGTGGTATTTTTAGGATGTCTGCTGCCTTCTGCACTTTCATTCTTCGATTGTCGAGAATAACCTTCGGGATTTTTTTTGATGTTTTCCGGTGTAAGCATTTTCTGGGACAACGTTCAGCACTGTCGGTGTCGGCACGATCTCCATTTCCAAAATAAATCAACTTTTCATCCCGAGTAAAAATGTGTAGCAAAAACAATATATAAATATAATGCTGTCGCCGAATAGTCTTATTTTATTAGAAAACTCAATATTTTCAACGCTAGTCTGAACTATGCTACTGCATGAAACTTGTATTGCTATAAGTTGAAAATCTTTGTCAGGTAATTATAGGAGAAGAGGGAGCGAATGACGTGGTTTGACAGTAATTACATCGACATGCTCAGTTCCCCTTTTTGGTAAATTTCGGTTTCAGATCTACATACCAGGTGCGCATGTATATAGTTACCAATTTGATAAGTGACCTTTAAAAATATAAATTTAATTTAAGTAAAAGCAAAAGTTATTCCTTCGAAAGGGCCAACAAATGAGCCGATTTTTGTTGATTGTTTAAAATAATTCCTGAAAGGGCGAAGGATAATTTGGGGTAAAACGAAGCTTTAGCGTTGTAATTGTATTTTCAATGAGCAGACTTACGGACGGACATGGTTGGCTTGGTTCCACTATGCATACTGATCAAAAAATCGTAACGCTTTCTGTGCTTGTGCGAAGACCAAAATTGCATTCTCTTGTCGTTCTAATTTTTTGATTTCAAACAATTTTTTTTTATATTAATTTATAAAATTACTTTGTTTTTTTTTCGTAGGTTCTAATTCAATCAAAGAAATAATAGTCAACCATTTTGTGTGCTATAATGTGTTCAGTGAGTGCAAATGTATCCGCCATTTAAATAAAATTATTTAAGAAAAATTTTCGATAATAGTAAAAGAAGATAAAAAAATTGAAAAAGAAATCAAAGTGCTATTAACATTATTATTAATTTATTGTGGCAAACATGAATAATTATCATAATCAAACGCCACCGCCGGTGTTGAGGAATCATCATCAACACTTGCAATCTAATAATCATCATCATCACAACAGCCATCACCATCATCATTATCAACAACAACAACAACAACACCAACAGCAACAACAACAACAACAACAACAACAACAACAACATAATTCTAATGCTGTAGCCAACACTACTCACCATACGCAACTGACGGCAGTGCATCAGATAACACATCAACAGCATCATTTTACAACGCCAACTATACCGGCTATAGCGGCAACAGCGGGTGTTGTAGTTGCTGCACCAGTACTATCGTCAGCATCTCAACCGTTAATCAGTAATTCGTTAGCTATACGTCAAGAGATACAACGCTTTGAAAGCGTGCATCCATCAATTTATGCCATCTACGATTTAATCGATTTACTACCCATCACAGATGCTCAAATCGCTCAACAAATCCGTGATCATGTAGTTTGCATTGAAGGTAAGTAAATGCAAAGATAACAAAAGTAATAATAATAATGAAGGCAACCTTGCACTTGTGTGCACTTAAATAACCCGAACCTTTCATTCTCCATTCATTTTTTAACATATTAAGAAAGTTAGAGCGTCTGTTCATTTGAAAAAAGCTATGAATGTAGGCGTGTATGCACGTGTGTGTGGGTTTCTTCTATATAACGAATTTAACAAAATTTGCATAGATGATGACATTCGCTAAACATCTTGAATAACTATCGCAAATGATGTCAGCCACCATGTTTTTGGCACATTTAGCAGAAACGATCAAATGTTCAGTGAAATCTTTACAGTAAAAGCTATCGCCTTAATTTTCTCTTTTGTTTCATTGATATCTTTTTCGCTATGCATCTTTTCTTGCTTTTTCTGTAGTATATTTTTGTTTATTTTTATTTCTCTAACTATTTGCAATGTCTGCCGTTATTCCTTTTATGTACAGTGAGATAAATATTTCTTACCATATATACAATTTGTGTAATTGTATATGTATCTATGCGTGCATGGATAGCTGATGTTTCTTATTTACGGCAGTCGCAAACATTTATCGGTGTATGCGACCTTGCACATTTTCGATGTGTTAGACCCGTCACAGCCTAGACCGGAAAATTGTTTATATTTATGAGCAGCGTAACGCGTATTTTTCATTCATTCTCGCCAACTAATGCGGCAAAGTGACAAGAGAAAAAAAACAAAAACTCAATGCGCCATACTGGTAAACATTTTTATATCAAAGACGTTAAAATTATAGATTTTATTCCGGCGGACATGTAAGAAGGCATCTTAGTTACGTATAATATATTTCTTGCGTCAATATTGGATTTCCGTGCGCAGTTATTTTGTGCCATGGCTCTCGGTTTCTGTCCTCTTCTTACAGTGACTCCATACTTGAAAATTTTCCTTAAGAAATATTCAGAGAGAAAAAGAAAGGAAATATGTTCGACTTTTGTGAAATTTTGTAATATCAACAACAATCTTATATTGAAACCTTTCAATTTCAAAAACTCGCCAATAAATTTTAAATATTAATGCATCATATAATTATATTTGAGAAAGAAATAAATTGAAGGTCGATAAAATGTGCTTGGAAAACTTAGAAATACAGGTCTTATGTCAAAATTAATAATCAAATTTTATTTTTAAATTTACATATGTCGCAAAGTGATGTCTGCATATTAGTTCTGGCGGGGACCCATTTTTGAAGAATTTACAATAATTTTTAATAAAAATTAAATTTAACTGTAGGGTCTCTTCCTATTGGCAACTACTTACTAGAAGATTATTGGAAAATTTGTGAAGAAAACATTTGGTAAGGTCCGCTTTCAATATGTTAAAGAAAACTTTCAGTTGACTAGTAGACTGCTTGTCTAACAGACACCTGTAACTAGAATACAAGCTCTTTGCTTTTCAATAACATATAGGTTTTTGCCTATTGCGAATAGAACATAAAATCATTCTAGCGAACGCAACGAAAAAAGCGTAAAATATATTCTTAAAAAAGACCGGTAATTATTTAGAATATTTGCATAATGTATCTGTAGATTCAAAACCGATCTGTCTATCTTTTATTTTTATAATAAACACATTTTCATGCAATTATATTCTCAAAATTGTTCTTATTTCCTTTTATCAGCCGTTTTGCCAGCTGGCAGGTAACTGGAAGAAATCTTTTAAAAATATAATCGAAAGTCGCGACTGGAATTTTCTCTTAACTGCAAGATAAGGGAGTGTAATCTGCAGTTTAATTTTCTCTTTTAAAACGTCCTCAAAGCTAATAATTTGACTTTAAGTTAAATCTGCTGGTTGGCAAACTTCCAGTTAACGTATTGAGGAAAGGAAGTTAGTGCCGGGTTTGATTTTGCGTAAGAACTTTTCACATAACGTAATATTATTGCAAGTGTATATGGACAAATAACTAGTGGATCAATCTGATTAATATCGCACATATTCCTTGGCGAATTTATATTAGATTAATAATTAATAATAATGAATAGTACATACTTCATATATTTCGATTTGGTATCTCAGTGTCATATGCACCTGAAGTCCCATTCATTTATTTATTTATATAGACTTTTCGGCCACATCATAAATGAGAACAGCATGTTTCTTGTAAATTGTGACATCCGCATTTGGAGGAATATAGGAGTAAGTTACGTATAACTGTTTATTGTATATTCATAATAAATTCAATGTCGGGAGGAGTGGGAAATTCTATTGAATAGGACGGGACTGCAGCAGATATGGCAATTAAAACGCCACCACCAGTGCGATTCAATCGATCCCTTCTGAAAACCTGGAAATGAATCGTTCAGATTCAAGGCCCGTTTTGTTCGACATGATGTAATAAAACACTCCATGTCAAAAAGCAATAGATAAGAGATTAAAGAGAGAAGAGTTAGAGATTATGGGGAAAAAAAGTTGTCTCACACACAAAAATTATCTCTCAAATTAGATGTAAACTTCGCACTACCAGTGACACATAAAATAAAAAGCAAGCTCAGAGAAAAAATGTAAACAAGCAAAAAAAAAAACAAAGACTTATTCACGTTCAAGTGCATTGATGTTCCATATAATCCAAATAATTTAAATACTGTTACTTTAGGCTTTAAATGCGTAAAACCTATAAAGGAATAAGATAACGACACGAATTGCAAAATTTCACCACACAAAGTAGAATAATTCGACACAGCGCGCGCGCAAAGTTACCAAACTATGTTTGAAGTAAAATTTTTGTCACCCTTCACAGGTCGTTTATCCGGTTGAGGTCTCTGAAATAAAATATGTTCCAGATCATTTGCCGCCGGATCATTGACTGCCGGATTCGGGTAATCGAAAAAGTGCCATTTAGAGCTGAATGTTCGAGGTACCGTGGTTCTTATCAACAAATTGACCAATAAATCATCGTTGACTTTTTAAGTTACTAACGAACACAAAACACATTTTTTTCGAAATCTTTTCGAATAAATTTTACGGTTTATGGCACAAGTGTCTACTTCCAAGCTCCTGAACGAAAGCGCAAACGAGGATCATACAGACATTTGAGAAAATCGTTATTTAGTGTAATTTCTTTCCGCTGTGGGCGCTCTTGCCATTAAATCTGTCTAAACCCAACATTTTGTATTTTTTCCTCGACAATAAGTGAGAAGATAATAAACATAATTTACGAAGCATCTGTCGATATAAACTAAAATCATATATCAGCTCCTAGTCTCGGGGAAGTGTGTAAGAGGGATGGACGGAAGCACAAAGATTAGTAAGCATATTTAGTTGGACCTGCTAATAATTGGATGTTAATCACAAAGATATATATATTTATTACGGCCTCGTGATACACATATGTAGACGCTGTAGATAGATGGTGGCCGATGGCATAAGGTGTTATATACAAACGACAATCAGCGTGGAAAGTCAGAGAGCAAAATTATTCCCACTACTAGCAAGCCCTACTGCTCCTGAGGTCTGAGAACGAGAAAATGAGTATGGGTAATACACTCGCACTAAGCAAGTGCCCGATGCTTATGTGTAGGCTTGGATGTATTAATTATATAATGCCCTTTAGTATTTATTATATATTTAGTATTTTATATAGTAATATAAAGTCAGTTTTGACAAAATTTCGATGAAGGCCATGGCCTACTATGGAGCTTTCATTTTTATTAATCTATTAAAGTTACATAAAAGTAAATGATTAATAATTGGTTTTAAGATTTGAATATTTCTAGGAACGATAAGAAAAAATATATATAGAGACCTATTTGATAAAAATGAAAAATTTTGCATTTAATTTTTTGTATGCTGATCGTTAACCAAACCTTGACCAGCATGTTTACTCGATTTATGCGTTTTTTTTTCTCTGTAACGAAATTTTTATACACCGCCAAAAAAAAAGATTGTTTTTGCTACGTTAAAAACAGCCCATCATATTATAATATGAAGCGACAGAATACATTTACAATACTAACATATTTGAGCACCCACATGTTTAGGTATATAAAGTCATGCACACATCAATGTCATTGACATCAATAAACCATGAAATTGCAATAGACCGTTTTTTCCATTGGTGTGTGACACAGGCATAGATAGATATAAAGCGATAGGTTTGGCCATATGGTAATATGGAGAGAAAAGACTAAAAAAGAATTAACAAAGAAAGAAGAAGAGGAGCAGCAGGTTTAAAATAAAAAGTGACAATAAAGTATTAAAGAGAAACACTTGATGTAATGTACCGTCTGAAATGTCCATATGTGCGTTGGTGTTGGTAAGTTTATGCGGTTTTTATTTTTTTTTCTTGTTTTTTTTATATTTTTTTATATTTCTGTTGAACTCCATCAAACAAAATACGCTGCATACACGCGTATCCAACTTGGCTTAAATGTATGTGCGAGCAGTGTCAGGTGTGTTGCAATACAAAAGTATAAATCTAAATAAACACAAACATATCACAGTAGGTAATAGCAACAACAAAAACAACAACAACCATCCGTTTCGTAACTAAATGCATTTTATTATTACTGTAAAGTGTTACATAGAAAATGGTATGATGTGGTGGTATGCTATGGTTTGGTTGTCTGATGATTGCCTCTCTGCCTATTTAAATGCAAAACACAATGGCTTAGTTAACGTTCACGTAGGCAAGCACGACGATAATAATATATGTACAATGATAATATCATATGTTTGTGCGTGTGTTAACTGTGCATACTTAAGATATGCAAGGTAAATTTTGTCAACCTGGTAAATGTGTACATGCGTTTATGTATGTACGTATATGCATTAGGGAAATCCAAAAGGCCAGAAAAACTGGTAGCATATGGTTGAGTGTCTCGTACCCCCAGAAAGGAAGTTATAGTAAAACGGAAGTTCATTTCTATTGTATTGTATTGTATTTAATCTTTAGCTTGCTTTCCCGCCCGGCGTATCGCCGGCTTTTAATACGTTTTACATAAATATATGCTAAAGGCGTAAAGTAAATCTGAACATGTCCGCATTCGGGGACCTATAAACGCATGAGCATATCATAAGCGCTTGTCAGAATGATCCCAAATTTTAATTCAGTAGATGTTTTATTATAGATTCCAAAGTACACATGAAAATATCTTGAGTCCCGTTTTTTTCAGAATTAGTTATTACGAGTAGACTTATGGGGACAACAAGATTGCTTTCAAAGGGATTTACTAGAACTAAACTAACACAGTATACATTCTCTTAATATAAGCAGCCTAACGAATTTTAATAAAAGACGATCGGACAGTTATATAACTGAGCAAAACTCTGTGCATTATTTTTTTACGGTTGGCGTAAGAACAACTCTTCCACTTGTTCGGTCATTCATCCATAGAAACTAGAGCCTGCCAGAAGTGAGATAATATCTGGTGAATATAGACCGGAACGTAGCACAATTCTCTTAAGTACTTTTAAGGTTCTCCTGGGTTTTTTCATATGAACTCGAACGACGGCGTGCAAAAAAATCACGACATTATCATGCGTGCCATGATGTTATGGTACATCGTGTCTGTTTTTCGGCTAAATTGCATCAATTGCTGGCGGTTGCATTTCTTAGAAATAGGTTCCGTTGAGCAACTCATAATACGTTTCACTCCACTATAGCGCCAGGTATAGTCAGCTTTATAGCCAATGGTTCTTTGCACTTTGGATGGCATCACGCAGCCATTGTTCATCAGCCGTCACGACATAGCATCAGTATCCTTCGACATAAGTCGACCAATCCGAAGCTCCCCAAATACACTTCCAGACAATAATCTACATTGTTGAGTAAAATTTAAAGAAAGTGTCTTCATATGGATAAGTTGGAGCTTGAAATATCTTTACCTATAATTCCCGTTCGCTATCTCTTGGAAAAATCAATAAGTAATTGTTTCGACGCCAGATATGTGGATTCCCTAACTCATATTGGAAGACTTTACAAACGTGATGTGATCATTAGTATGCTTCCGTTTAGCGATGGCCATAAAAAGAAAGAGAGACGAAATTAATTGCAGAAAACTTTTCCTTTTTATACAAAATTATTGCAAAAACTATGTCAATATGTTATGTTAAACATACTCCCAGCGCTCAGATAACCTACGAATTCCTGTGCCAAAAAATCAGTTGCATTTGTTTTTGGAAAGGGAGGTTTGATCAAATATATTTGTGTATGAATGTTTCTAAGTAAATCCCAAAAGCGGTTTCTTTTTCAAATGTCTCGATTAGTCTTCCACCACATTGTGTTCTGGATTATGCCCAGCTACACAATTCACTCCTATTTTTTGTAAAGTGCCGCTGACTGAACAAAACTTGAAGAGATAACTACAAAAATGTTAACTCCATAATAATAGTCGATTTTCAAAATTGTTCTATTGAGACGGACACCCACACTTCTCTTAATTATTAATTGAAAGGTTTTTAGCAAAGCAAGAAAGATATTATTACTGGCTTAAGTCGAATTTGCTATTATACACCGTTCGATCTGTTCAAAGTTGAGTTAACGTCTATTCTGATGGTATTTGGTATAAGTTCATCGTTACCTAAACTTGAACTTATTAAACATCGGGCTAAATTTGAAAAGTGCGACGGCTGCTCAAGCAGTTCATATTCCAACTCATACAATTTGGTCTTCGTTAGGTTTGATTAATGAATTGGTACGCTATCATGGTGAAATGGATTTCTTCATCGTCAAGTGAAAGCAGTCGATGCACAAATATATCATCGAACGCTTTTCCGCTTTGATGAACTTGCACGCGGCAAAGGTCATTCTTTCACGTGATTCGCATATCTCGTGGATGTATATCGACTACGTAACAGTTACATAACGATGATGAATTCAGATGAAACGGTCTTAAACGCTCTTGAATTGTTCATTGAGGTGATCACACGAATGTGTGTACCAAACACTAAGCACGGATTCGCATTAAATGATCATGCATGCACCTACCTTAATAGTATGATGGGTTTTTTAAATCGTGCAATCACAACTGGACTTTGTTGCGTTTGTACGATCACGTTAGCCGCCAAATATTTAATAAAAAATGTCATATTTAGTATCAAATGCTTACTTAATCTGAAGGAATAGATTTCTCATAGCGTTTCCCGAATCTTTTTAATTTCTTTTAATGTTTTATCTTTTAAAACATCGCGTTTAATTACAATACAAAATTGCGTTGTTCTCCATTGAGGACAAAATAATGCAAGTTGTCCACTTCTTTTGGTTGCCTAACATATACTAACTGACTGAATGTCATAAAATTTAACATAGGGTCTTTTCAAAGCTTGGTTCATGTGCGCGGCTCTCTCTGTCGTTAGCTAATTTGCTTATTGCACAACCCAGTACGTGTTATGTATGTTTTTGTTGCATATTTTACTTAAAGTTTTGCTGCTTTAGCAGGAATTTAATAGATTTAGGTGCATCGATTTAACGGTTCCTGTTCTTTTCCTGTGCTTTTCAGTAGAAAATCAGCTTTGAATTTTTAAGAAAGTTCGCTCACCTTTCTTAGTTCCTAGAGAATGAAGTGTGGATAGTTGGATATTCATCTATTTTTGCGACTACAACTCTTTGTCAAGTTGATGGTATTGAAACGTAAAAAGCATGTTAAAAAGCAAATGGCAGTAAATTTTCTTAATTTTTAACAGTCATCTAAACTAAATTAATATGATTCAAGAAACACAATACCAAAAAGTACACAGTCCAACTTATCGGCTTCAGATCACAAGGGATTTTGCAGCAAATGTTGTATCATTGCACTAAATTGCCGCTGTAACATTTAAATCATTATACGAAATTTAGGCGGAACATCTGGAATAGCACATTCGCGATCGCTGACGTGAATTGTCGAGCCAGAAGTTTGGATTTCATTACCTCGATCGAAAGGTATTTCCAAATAAATTCATGAGGTGTCCACAAATTAATTTTACGTTTTCCAATATGGGCGGAGTCGACTATTATATCTCAACTATATCTCAATTCTAAATATTTAGCAGAGCCTTGTTAGGTCATTTCTAGAGCTCTGTTAAGGGATATGGTAGGTGTTTTTTCCAGTTAAATTTGAATTTATCTGCACAGCCTTTTCACATAAATATTGGACTGCAATGTTGCCACAATAACACATAAGTGTGGTCTATTGTCTACCTATAAAGTAAGTATGCGAATTACTAAAATCATCTTACTTTAAACACACAATTAGAACATCGATATTTCATAGCAAATTTTATAATTTATCCTTCTGAAAAAAGCGTTCAGATAAGGAATCGATAGTGTCCCAACTTTTAAAAACCAACAAAATTGTTCAAGAGTAGGGTAATTGGGTTTCAAGCCCAGCTAAGAGGTGAACAAAGCCGTTTGTAGAATGCTGCATCAATGCAGTAAAAAAGCGAGTAAGTGGGTAATGATACTACATCTCAATTGCAAAGGCAAATATTTAAAGCGCTAAGGTAGTGTAAGGTGCGTAATGTCTGACGTATATATGTACGTGTGTGCGGAAAATAAATCGTATTACAATTTGCAAAAAGACTCGAGAAAAGACACGAGTACATTTTGTAAAGCAACTAAGAAAATGCTGTTGTTGCCGCTTGATGTTAGCATGTCCGCTGTATTATTCAAATACCTTTAGATCGAATAACATGATTGATGTGCGTTTAATTTTATAATTTAATGCAATTCGCTGTCTAAAAATGACGATATCGAACTTACAATTTTTACTGGAACTGGAACCAAGTACAATTCAAATGTTTCCCCAACGAAATTAAATGGAACGTTTTCCAAGTTCCATCTCCACACATTGAACATGATATCTAGAGTTGTATTGTTGTTAAAAAAACATTTACCGCCGGCCCTTTCTTTTGCGTACCAAACGTCGTGCGAGAAACTTTATGATAGAAGATGTCTTTAAATGATAAGCCGTTTCACCACCTATGTGTTTGTTGACACAAATTAATTGTAAAGCATACAACTGCACATTCTATGCTGAAGTTAGAGAATCTGATCCGAAATCGTATGGTTGCTATTTGTGATGAATAAAAAGGCTTCCATTATATTCAATTTTCTGTCCCTGCTGGTATGTGAAGTAAGTCTAACTCTTTCCAAAAAAGAAAGTGAAAAATTGTATTCGGCTTTGGCCGAATTTTAAATAGTTATCGTACTAGCAGTAATAATATTTTGGTTAAATTTGTGTGGTAAATTTGGATCGCATGGGCTTACGAATTAAACCCCCTTCTGTATATACCCGTTGCTACGAAAAACAGACCTTCGCATGGAAAAACGGGCTGACAATTGCTCTAAATTCACCAAATTTGAATTACATTCGTCTACTTCTTGCACTCTATCCCGTGTAACAACTTTTATGAAATGTAAGTCTTTATACAACAACAAGGTGTAATTTTTAATACGTTATGAGGAAAAAAGATGAATAATTGCAAAGTCTTTGATAAGAAGATTAATTTTGCAGGCGCATGCCGAGCCCTCTTTTTTATAAAAACTGCGCTTACGTGGAAATTATGTTTAATTTACACTACTTTATAAAAAGGTAAATAAAGGATTATGGTAGGCAAAGCGGTGTACGGTATTTAATGACGGGCTTTTCCCAACTATAAAACTTTTACTTGTTTTGCACAAACACTCTGACATTTTTGTCGTTATATCTCTTGCAGTCTGCGAGTAAAAACACCAAGTCCGTTTAAGGTTGTAGTGACGTCGTTTTCTTTGACCAATTTAGTTAATTTTCTACACCAAACCAAAGAGAGATCTTTTAATTTTTGCAATCGGGAGAAAGTTTATCAAAGACATTCAAAGTTTGCTACTGATCAAGAAAATATATACTTTGGAGAGTCTCTGAACGTCGTTCCTCTTATTTATTTCAAACGTTTTGACAAGCGGAGTATATCTCAAAACCCTTGGTAATGAATATAAAAACCCAAAAAAAAAACCCCAATAAATAAAGGCGAAAATGACAAGGGAGGGGATTTAATGAATTGCAGCATTGGCTTCTAGTTTCTTGCTTGGATGATACATAGTAAAACTCTTTACCTCCGCTGAAAAGAGAAAAAAACGACTAACGTTTGGTTAGCTGGTTAGAATAAAAGAAGCATACGAAGGAAGAAACCAGCACATGAATAACCACAAAACTAACCAAGCAACAAACCAATCATTAGATGAACCAAATACCTAAAAAACAATAGCAAAGTAGCCAAATAAAATTAAAACCATATAAATGCTGCACGAGTGTATACGTACCACATGCTTGCATATTTACGAATGTGTACGCATTGTTTAAACAACAAAAAAAGTATTTTTGTGCTAATACGCTTACTTCCACACGTTCAACGTATTTTCAACAGATCTTTGCGTAAATCATCACTAGCAGACACAACGTTATACTGATGCCAAACAAAAAAAGGGAATCGATAAATAGGAAAACCTTCTTCAAATTTTTCTCTTTTTTACTACATATGATTGGAATAGTGGCCAAAAAGCAATGATCGTAACTAAAAAAAAAGTCTTTTCTTTTTTTCTGCAGACGGAAGACCATCGAAGACCAAGCCATGTGAAAGAAGAAAAAGCGATAAAAATCTATCGAAAAGATAAGTAGAATTTAATCCCTCAGTTTAATCTCTCAGTTGTTAAAATCACAGAACTCAACTTATTTGTAATAACTTGTGAGAATTTTCTGATTGGAATTTTTTACCGACCTTGTAATGAAACTTTTAGATAAATAAAATTTTCTGCACCGAAAATCTGCAAGCATTGGGAACTATCTAGGAACAACCATCAGACAACTCAGCAGAGCAAGCAGAAGCGTAAGCATGTTGGTATTATGTAAAGCATTCAAACGCTTCATATATGATTTAACATTTTCAACGATTACCGCAGCGGCAACACTGTACACGTAGTCAAGAAATTACCGCGGGATTGTTTTGCAGTTTTTTCTTCAAGCGAACATACAAGACTGTTACTTCGAAAGTGATGTTATGATGTTTTTATCTATAAAGAGTTCCCAAAAAAGATCCTTCAAACTTATTTTGTGAATACGCATTTGCGTAGTTAATGAACTAATAAATGTAACTACTTTGCAAACGATGTCCACTTTCTGCACAAACATAACAATTTGTTCACAAATTATACTAAGTAATTTGAAAATAAAATGTTGGAATCTTTACATTACCGTGCCAAACCCGTGTCACGTCCGATATATAATAAATGTACGATTTCCACATTTTGGTGACTTCGAAAGGCGTGTAAGTCCATTTGAGGTTCCCAACTAGTTTTAATTAGTGCTTTCACTACCATTAGATTACAAACTTAAGCAAATTTTATTTAAATTTATTTAAATACTCTACAACTATTACATATAAAAATACCTTTCAAATATTATTCAAATCCAAGCCCTTAAATATCTCCATATAAAATAAAGCGGACTTACACTGCTTTTAAAGCAAAGGGCTCCTGCATTATAAGCTGTTCATAACATTCCGATATTGGTTTGGAGCAACAAATATATCATGGTAATATGGGTTATTAGAGGGTCAAATTTCATTCAAAGCATGAGTCAAAACCACAACTAATGCGATCAGGCAAGGGCTGTACCTAAAATTGGTCATTTCATGTTTGGCATTTTCTATCTCTAGTACCGCTTAGAAGAAGACGTTTCAAGGCAGTGAGCCCGTCTCGAAAATTTCGAGAGGAGCTCAAGACAGAATTCCAAACACTCTATGAAAGATTCATTGAGAAGTGAGTCAAGCCCGTTTGTTTTAAACATAAATTTTGTTTTTTTATTTTTCATTTAATAATTCCGCATACTTTCTACGTCGAATGTGTACAGTGGCTTGTTGATGAAAATATATTGAAAGATTGGAGAATTGCTGTACACCTCTGTTATAATTTTCGGTATTTTGAGAGTTTCAATAACAGATTACAAGTGGACATACGATCATGCGAGTATAGGTAAATCCCACCTATGGGAATCTTTCAATAAGAGGTGTAATTTAAAATTTTCTATATAATAGACCCATCTTTCACGAGTTGTGTTAGAGATGGCGTCGGACGATTGTCCACATTCATAGCATCAATAACAGGCCAAAAAAGGTCAATTATGTCGTCGTTAAGTCGTATGTTTCGAAACAAAGAAAAAATAAAAATATCGACTTATTACACCACACCTAACTTTCACCCGTCGGATTTAAAGAATTTGTTGGATAATTTCCCTTACTTTTCTATTCTTTTACCTTTGGGTGTTCCACCATTACCCGTTATTTTGGGTAGTAGCGTAGCCTAACAGATAAGATTTGCGATTATCAAGTCGATATGCGGATGTACCACAGCTTAAGTGGACAGAGCCTAACACTTACCAATACACCTACAAGACCTACAAGGTAACTACGCTCCTTTCGCCACCTTTTTCTCCTTGACCACTACCGTGTTGTTCATATACATAAAGTAGACATCTCCTGAGTGACTATTTACAAAAAAAAAAGTTGCATATTTGCGTGATTTCATAATATTTATATAATAAGTTTCACGCGGTTAATTGGCAAGAGATGTTTACCGAACGGCGTAACTGAGTTATTATTTACAATGCTTTGATGAAAATTTTTGCCCTAAACAACGGAATTCCCGTTTTATTTCCAACTTGCGTGCAAATTGTTACAAATTCATTTCATTCATGCAAACTTATCCTGCTGGCGTATCACATAAATTTTAACACTCACCCAGCTTGTGTGACTTGATCAACAATAATAACAACAATACGCAACCAGTCAGCCCAGATGCCCATATGCCTATATGCCCATATGCAGTTGAAAAGCTTTCGAATTCAGACTCAGTGCCTGAAATTAACTAATAAAAAGAAAAGAAAAAAGCTAATAACCATTACCCTAGTAGCACCAACAAGGACAATAACAAATTGTCCTCTGTACACATATGCAGAAAAAAAAGCAGATAAAATGAAATCACAAATGATATCAAAACGATTGCTGACAACTATAAATTGTTCTGTTACCCAGCAAAACCTCAAATCAAAAGCTCTCTCACACATATCTAACGAAGCAGAGCGCACACAGACGCAACTAGGCAGAAAATAAAAAGGACAAAAACATTAAACCCCCCCCTAAAAAAACCTCGAAAAATCACAACAATATTAAACAATTTCATATGGAGTTTTTTTTTACTTTGCCTCCGTTCTCCTTACTCACACAGGTACATCTTTGCCCTCAGTGCTATTCGTGTGCTGAGGGCGAAGAGTAAAGGACTCTAAGAGGAAGGAAGTTGGTGCATGTTGCGAAAATTTTGCAAAAATTGCATAAAATCGAAACTTTAACTGCATGATGAATAGGAAAATAACAACAGAAAATAAGGAGACAGCAAAATTGAAACAAAACCGAACACGTTGCTGCATATAAAGGGAGTCAGTGTTTATGCTGTTGTGCCTAGAAGATGTGCTAACAATTCCATAAACAAGCACCACCAGCAGAAATATGCATGATGTGTAATATCATGAAGAGAACCTTTATATGCAATAATAGAAGGTGTTAAAACATTAACACTGCAACCAGGCGAATCGTAAGGTACGAGAAGAATTGGCTTTTGAAAAATATTCAATGTCGCCCCTTTAACGTTAACAATTGTAATTTATTGTCAAATTTTGCATTGCCTTCACTTTTCTCTTCTTCTATTTTGTTTATATACATGATTACATATTTCAATATTTTAATAATCTCTCTCATCTATCATTTGTCAAGCATTATTAACGAAGAGATCAGGCATTTCTTTCACGAAATGCTTAACTCATCACATAGAGATATGACTATTGTATAATTTTCCTCAAGGGATTTATTGAATTTGCCGTAAAAGTTCCTTAAAGGATTGTCATACAAAACTTCATTCATTTCTCTTTGCTAGAATGTGGCCAAAAGGAAGAACGGAAGTCTTAAGGTTGCAAAGGGTTCTGCAAACATTTAATCTGCAAAAATTTGATGGTTAATAACTCGTAAACAAAATGTACTGAACTTTTACTAAACTTAACGCCATATTATGTGATAAGATTGTGGCAAACATATTGAAAGAAGACATCTTTAGGCATTTTCAAAAACTTAGAAAAGTAAGACTTGCCAAGTTTTCCCTGTGAAAGTGTAGAAGAAAGAAAACTATGCTTATCCCGCTTATTTTAGCTATGTGATTTTACTTTTACACGATATACTTCTTTTCCAGTTGCTCAGAATTGCTGTCTTTATTTGGTGGAATACTATTCTATACGAAAGGGATCACTTTTTAGAAACTACGTCTTCATCTTTAAAAAAAACACACTGCATTTTTTGCTTTTTAGTCATAAGTTTTCAAGCTTTAAAATTTCAGGACTCCGGAAAGTTAATGGGCTTCTCTGTGGCTATAAACTGCCTTGCGTCGTATAAACTCTTACATTTTCATATATATATAAGCACAAAATTAAGAAAAAAAATAGCGCAGCCTTCTTAAAACGGGGCACTGTGCTCTGCAAAGGGAACCAGTTGGGCCATTTTCTGTTCAGTAATTATACCCTACAGCACCTGCAGTAGAGGATGTACAAAGTTTTTTAAGATATATATAACACCACGAACGACTTGGTATAAATTCACTTTTAATTGTTTGATTTACTTGTTTACTTATTTATATGAGCAAAAGTTAGTCAACATTATCCAATAGCAAGTAAAGGTATAAATAGGTAGGATTAGACGAGTTCTACAGAAGCGACAAAGTATTATATGTACGGAGGAACCGTTAAGACAACTGGAATGCATTGGTATTTAATTTATTCAACAGCATGGCCTTCGATACATTAATTTATCAAACAAAAACTATGGAGTACTGATTCCCACTCGGAGTTTAACTTTCAATGCAGTCTAATAACCAATAATTTATACGATAAAAAAGAGGAATTGAATCTAGTAAAATAAACAGTTAGGCTACCAACTCTGGCATTATGATATTCATTTAATATACGATTTGAAACGATACAAAGCCAATTAATAATGAAGTATTTGTAATATGAAGATAATAAAATATAATATTACCATCTCTGTTGCAACAAATATCAAAAGTTCGTCCTAAGACAATCTGATCGTCCGAAGTGTGTTCATGTGCTTTTGTGTTCAATCCACAGGTTGCATATTTTTGGAATTTTTCATAAGATTTTGATGAAATTTGATTTGATTTTGGCTAAAAGGCACACACTATTCAGAAAGAATTGGATTCAACCATTTTTGTAGCCACTCTTTGTATAAGCCCTTATTTTGAAAACGTCATTATTTTTGAAAAATTTACATTTTTCTAAATTTCGTAACAAACGTCGCAGAGTAACAGTACCTCGGCAAATATCAAAGCTTCCCATAACGATGCAACTACAAAACCTTTGACGAAAGACTCGAATTTTAAATATTTTAGGATCAAACTTGGTCCGCAATAATTATTTGAAAAAAAAAAGACGAACTTCATCAAATCTGAATCAAGCTTGTCTATTTTTGGATCCTAGCCTATGTAAGGGGTCCCATGAAAAGAAAACCAACAAGATGTAATATTTAGTAGTTTCTTGCGGCCACAAATAAAAAATGCTAAGATTTTTAAATAGGGAATTAGTTGTGCTAAATTTCTACCACGTCAATTGACTTTTGGGCCTTCTTTCAGATATGAGTTTCCATGTAAAGCTTACCCTTACGTGGACACAAAGTGTTTAACGGGCGCCTTTGCGCGGCTATAACTCGATTAGAGAAAGTAATGATATATAGGGAGGATGTTGGCTGTGATGGGTCCTGAACACCGTAACGAAATCGGGTTTTTTTGATGACTCTCAACATCCGTTAACGCATAAATATTCTGGCGTGATTTTATATATTTGAAAGATTTTATACTGCGCCTTTCGCCAACTATAGCACACTGCATGATAGTAAGACTTGGGAGAAATTAACAATGACGCAAAGTTTTGATTTTTAGTAAAGGTATAACTTTATGTGAACTACTTTGCCGGTCTGTCTTTACTTCTACATTTGTTTACTAATGGGCTCATAACATTTAGTATTTTT
The DNA here is from genome assembly GCA_001077435.1 of Glossina morsitans morsitans. Classification (NCBI taxonomy): domain Eukaryota; kingdom Metazoa; phylum Arthropoda; class Insecta; order Diptera; family Glossinidae; genus Glossina; species Glossina morsitans. Next base: position 63,499 of record CCAG010022953.1, read on the forward strand.
TCAAGAAACAATGTTTTCCGATTTCTACGGATTTTTATGGGTATAACACTCAACCGACTAACTTCAAGTTTCAGCTATAGTTGCGTAGTAAGATAGAGACAATATTTTCATCTTGGCAAAACATCTGCAACACTCAGAAGGAAGTGAGGAAAGCCTCCATGAAATATATATATATAAACCTTCAAAACCCCCCCCCACAGGGTATAAGAAGTGCACCCAAATATGTTCGTCTGTTTGCTTGTCCATTTGTTCGTCTGCTCATCTATGTAGTATCTATGGTATCCCGTTCGTGGAAATGGGGGTTTACAAATTGCAAAAAAGTTTGAAAGTGATCCAAACTTGTAGAAAGACACGCCTACAACGCCCACACGGTATAAAAGATTCGGTCACGATCGAATATAATCTTTTCATTTATTCGCATATTAATCTTGAACTCCTGCTTCCCTATTTAAAGTGACCGGCTCTTAAAGATCATTAATTTTTATAGTGCTTCCATGCGAGACCTTCGACACTATTCATTTTTTTATGCGCAACTTTTTATTTTATTTACCGCGGTGCATAGGCGGTATTTTCATATAGATTCACGTGATGTAGATGAATATAGATGAAATTTTCTCGTTTGGTCGCGCTGGATTTTCAAATTTGGGTGCTTTTCCGTGCCCATTTTGTGCTAACGTAACAAATTTCCAAAAATTTTTAAAAATAGCTCCTATAGAGCTGAATTTTAATTTGTTTAGCTTGTTTGAAAGGTATTCTCATATAGATTCATGCAGTGTCCACAAAAATATTTTCCGTTTCTCTCTGGACGGAGGAGGCTTCCAAAACCAACTATATCTTAATTTTAAATATTTAACAGAAGCTTGTTAGGGCGCTCGCTGAGCTGGGTTAAGAGATATGGTAAGTGTCCTTGCTTGCTACTTAAATTCGCATTTATCTTCGTGTCTAACAGACAGAAACACTGGAATCTGTTTTCAAAAGCAACAAAAATTTGCTTTTTCATTTAATATTAAAATTTTTCGGGTATATTGTGCATAGGGCGAATCAAATTTTTCTATAAGGCAATAAATTGCTTGTAGGAAAAAACCAACTCTGTTACATACGACACAACGATTGATTGCGACAAAAGTGGCCTAAATCCGTTTTCTCTGTCTAGGCCCTCAGGTACATCAATGTCCGCTATCCCGAAGATTATTCGAAGCCACGCAAGTGGCGGTAATTACGTTGTGCCAACACACTTTTTTAGGTACGGCTGTGTAGGCAGGCGCACCCGTAAAATTAGCGTAGGAATCTGGGCGAGTGGCAGAATGACAGTGAAGGATATACAATTGCAATTCAGGCAGGAATCAGAAAGTGGCGCTGTCAGAATGTGGTATTCTGAAAAGGTAGCGAAACTTTTACATTTCAAGGACGATAGTACGACGACGTTATTGTTTGATATCTTTAATTAATTTTACTACATCAATGACATAATTCCTTAGAAATTCCTATCTTTGAGATTGTCTACATAAGTTTCCCACAAAGATTATCTTCAAAACTCTAATTATTGTCGGCTTTATCCAACATGAGCGATATTTGTCAGATGTTGATTATTATTGTACTGACTTTGCATTGACTGCATTAAACAAAGGCAGTATTTGCTGTTATTTTGCTGATCGCGAAAAGGATTTTCTTACTTCAAATCCACAAAACAAATAAAAATAACATGAAATTAAAAAAATAGAATCTTTTTGACTACAATTTAATGAATTCATAAAACGACATTTAAATGTATTCAGCACCTTTTTATAAAGATCAAATTAAGCAATAAATTATAAATGAAAATTAAAAAAAAAGAGAATTGAAACAGTAACGCAACCCTTTTTCATTTAATATATACAGAATATTCAGTTGTTAACATATTTAGCGGTTAAGGTTGCGTACAAAAAATTAACATTTCAAAAAAAAAAAAACAATGAAAATCCAAATAAAATGCCAGTCACATGATTTAAAAAGTATAACACAAATAGCGAACGTTCAGGCATAGAGCTGCAGTAAGATTGTCAGTTAAACAGATAGACACAAAAAACCTGTTTTTCCACAGATTTGACTCAATTCTGTGTTGTTAGCGAAATTTGAGCTCTCTTTTAATATTCGTCCTCATCACATAACCAAAACAACAGCAACGACAACAAAAACTATCTCGTAAAGGAACATAGCAGTAGTGGTAGTAGTAGTAGTAAACAACATTAAAATTGCTTTTATGTGATTCTATAGGAAATCACAAAAAAACCGGTTTCATTTATATATAGTTATGTGCATGTTTCAAAAGAAAAGAGGAAAAAAATAGGCTGTACTGCATCTCTATGCTCACATTTAGAAGGTAAACAAAAACAAATAAGAAAGCTGTAGATAGCTTAAGACGACTCTTAAACGCCTACTACTGCAAGCGTTTCGCTAATTGTAGAACGATGTAAAATAAAATTTTTAAGGCTCTTATTGGTATTTTTGTTCGATTTTTAAGTATCTAAAAAAAATTTGAAGTTTCAACCTCTCGTATATTCATATGTATGTTGTGCACATATATACATTAAATAGGCGGAATGTGCTCACTTTGAGATGTGTGTGCACGATTTCACCTAAATGTAATATTTGTTCTCAATAGTCGATCGCTGCAAGAATTATAATGAATAGAAGGTCATCCCTAGAATCGGTTGATAATGAAATGAAAACATAGATATCTCTTTACCTGTTAATTTATTTTTTGTTAATATAATAAATTTAGAATGGTCAGGACCTTTGGTTTTACCTTGTTTTTTTATAAAAGACTACCTAAAATAAGTCTTAATGTTTTTTGTTACCATCGTAATGGGCGAACTAATGCTGCCATATATTGTGGTGGTTAATGTGAAGGAAAAAAGGTTTTTAGATTTTTAAGTTTTTTAAAATTTTATTGGTCTTTTTTAATAGAACGGATAAAACAAAACGCTTTTATGTTTGTATTAAACTTCATACGTATTCTTCTTAGCACAGTAAAAACTTATTAAAATATATGTCCATATAAAACATTCTCCTTTAATACATAAAACACGAAAGATATGTTTGGTTCATTCCCTATTAAACGTGATAACGATAGAGAATATTGCTTTAGGATGTTATTAACAATTTCCAGCATTATTTGAGATGTAAAAGAGCTTTACTGCTGTCTATTGTCAATCTATTATCTGTTATGATATTAAAAAACATTTATATGCACTGTTTTCTGTAATTAGATGATACTTTCTGTAAAATATAAGCCAGAGTTTAATCTTTCGTCCTTCGGAGCACGAAGCTTGTTATGCCAATATCTTCTAAATGTCGTGTTTAGCTACTATTGCGATCTGATAGCGCCTAATATTTTACCGCTAGCTGGAAGAACGGACATTGTAATCTGTTATTAGCTTATAAGCAAATAACGTGAAGAAGAAAGTAAATTATGTTGGCTTTCAATTGAATTTCCCATCTCCGTTGCCTTGACTATACAAAACTTTTTTATTCTGGACATTCCACTTGCCAATGCGCAGCAAATCCGCATTGCGATTTGTCAACTGATTGTTTTTAATTCTTTAAAAGTATTTGTTATCATTAATTTCCTAGTTGTTCCTTTCAACTTTGCGATCATGTGTAGTGCTAGTATGTGGACATGTAGCAGATTTATAGGAGGTAGGGTGGTTTGCAGGAGGTTTCTCTCTAAATTAGATTTTAAATACGACCGAATGTAAATAATTTGTTATAATATATATATGTATAGTACGTTATTTGTAGGTATTGATTTTAGAAATACTTTTATTTGAAGGACTTTTTATAAAACATTCTAGAAAATTAATTAAAATACGCAAGGCTTTGTGTTTGTTTAATTTATTATTTTTTTTTTTTTTATGACTTCTGATAAGAATTAAAACAGTAATTCATTTTTCAAATCAAAGGTATACAAAGTTATTCTAATGCGTTCTGTTTGCAAGACCAAAAAAAGGCAAAGGTCGCTAACAATATACTATATATTAAATATTTCACAAATGTAACTATTTTTGAAAAAGATTTAATTCATGAAATCCTCATACTGACTAATATTATCATATCAAATTTATACAACCTTCTTTCCTACAGCTAAAGTCAGTTTCACTTGCTCCCGATGTCTGTAGCATTCACAAAAATAACGCATAACCTAAAGAACGTCACGTAGACGTTTGCACAGTTCTTAAATGATGAATTGAGATAGATATAAGTAAGCTATTGCCCTCCTGAAATGTTACTAATTGCATAGTAATGGAAATGAAGACCGCACGACGTAAATAGATAAAAATATTATTTCTAACCACGCAAAAGATTTTCGTGTTATCACTTTATTGTGATAATATGCATTTTCCCTTTCACTTAAGATTAAGCTTGTAACATTTGGTGAGCCGAAATCAAATATGAATTCATTTTGCCTGACCAGAGACGAGTCTCTGCTGAAAAAGGTTTTTATTATTGTTTTGAGTCTTATTTAATAGCCATCTCATACATTGACTGTCGAATTAACTTGCTTATAACCTTCTTTTCATATATTTGCTCGACTTAATATATACGAATAATGAATATAGATATGAAAAATTCGCCTCAAGGTGAAGAAAAAGTTCTTTTAATTAAAAGTAACTGAATACTTTATACAGTTCATATTACCGACAATAGTCATATGTCAGGATGGCCGAGCGGTCTAAGGCGCCAGACTCAAGTGTGACAACTTGCCTGTGTTTGCATGGGTTTTCGGTATGAGCGTTCTGGTCCTCTCTGAGGGCGTGGGTTCGAATCCCACTTCTGACATCTTGCTTTTTTTATTTTTTTATATATCTGTACTAGCGGCGGATATTAACAAATGTTCAAGATAGAAACGTTCCTATTTATCTATCAATTATATATAAAATGTTTACCTTTTTCCATCACATTTATTTGGCTTCTTGTCGGCCTTTTATTTTATCGTTATTGCATTACCGTTTAGCTATGCAAGCAAAAGTATTCGCAACGAAATTTATCTTCACATTATGATATCGTTAAGTAATAAAGAAAATTCCCAGCTTAAGTTCGCATATGATCTTTAATTTAAAGCATAGTGAGGTGCTTATCAGTGCTAAAAACTTATTATGTTATTGATTTACCTTTAATAAGAAGAAAATCTAAGTTGTTTAATTTATTTGTGCTTAAAGTTTTTGGTTTAATCAAAGAAGGAGTAGGTATATTATACATACGGCTCTTGTGACAAAAATGCAATGGCGGTGTGCTAGTATTGGATACAATTCCGGCCCTCGGCTCCTTAAAAACGTGCATCGGAGTTTTTCCAAAATTTTTCGCTTGACTATCACAGACGTAATTCGTTTGTTCTCAAGCGTGACTTAGGATTGTGTTTTGCTGATTTAAGAACAATCAAAGTGTACAAATCGGCTAACCCACGACGGGGAAAAATCAGCTTTCTAAAATTAAATGACACAGTACAAATATAGAAGGAGGTAAAATATTACGCAACCACATTACGTACTCACTGAATTTATCTGCCCTAATCAAAAACTACTACAAATATATTCAGGACGTTTTAACAACTGAATTTCTTGCAACTGCAACTTAACTCGGAACCAAGTTGCACTCTCTTCAATTTGGAGTTCGTCAAAGCGCCCATAACGATGATGTATAGTTTTTAGCTCAGATTTGGAAGATCTTACCAAATTTTAGAGTTACGCTAAAAATATTCTTAACCTCAAGAGAACACAAAGGCTGCATATTCATCCAATAGCAGTTCTAAGCTACTTTCAAACGTAGTCGCGCTAAATTAATTTTTGTTCTAGCAATACACACAGAGATGGAGGGACAGATAAACATAGCTCTATCAACTTGAAGCTAGCTTTACGGTAAATATACCTGTAATTAAAACACAAATAGAAGACAAGACTTTTCAATTTAAAATTTAAACTTTACGAATGAATAATAACAGACTGTAAATTATAAGTTAATTTAGGACACGTAAAGTCCACTCAAAACAAATTGCAATACGTTGGTTAACCGACATAAAAGAATGCAATGCTTTTAAACTATCAATTATATTGTCTCGCCGACGCAATAATAGTTGACAATCGCTCTAAAAAAAAGAAATGGATTTACTCTTTTCATGTAAAACGGCATAATTCGGACATCAAAATAAGAGATTAGAGAGAAACTAGTAATATAACGAATAAAACAAAATCAATTGTATAAAAATATGGGAAAAAAATTTTTTTTTATGTAGCTATTAGATCTTTTATTCCAATAAAAACCCAAAAGTTCAGAGTAAACACAAGAAGTTTCAAACGAGTAATAGATTTTTAGTACATTTTATATTTTCTTAATTGAAGTGAACTACATATTGCTTTAAAACGTAACGCTTCGTCACATGTCAGGATGGCCGAGCGGTCTAAGGCGCCAGACTCAAGTGTGACAACTTGCCTGTGTTTGCATGGGTTTTCGGTATGAGCGTTCTGGTCCTCTCTGAGGGCGTGGGTTCGAATCCCACTTCTGACATCTTGCTTTTTTTATTTTTTATATATCTGTACTAGCGGCGGATATTAACAAATGGTTGTGCCTTCACTTCACATCGTTTATTATATTATTTCAATTGTGTTTTCTTAACTTTTAATAAGATACATAGTCAAGAAATAATTTCTCTGTTTATGCACAACATACTAAGTTAAAGAATCACTAGCATATTGGAAATAAGTAAATTCTAACATCATTTAAACTTATACACTATACCTCCTTGTTTGCTATAGCAGTGACGTTTATTGCTTTAAGACTCAAACTATGAGCACTATGAGCGGTCGAAGGCGACCGACTCAAGTGTAATAACTTTCCTGTGTTTTCATAGGTATAAATGTATGGGCGTTCTGGTTTTTCTCTGAGGACGTGGGTTCGAATCCCGCTTCTGACAGTTTTCTTTTTTAAATAGTTTTTTTTTATGCAAACAGTTGTTTGTTTTTTTGCTGGTTCATATCCTTCATGTAAACGATTTTATTAGAAACTATTTTTAAATTTTCAATTTCATTTTAAAGCGCTACTTAAACATGTGGTTTGGTCTTTTCATAAATACGTGTAACAAAAATTTGGGAGAACTAAACCATCTCAATTGTGGAAGAATTAATGATCCTTTTCATAATAACGTTTCACATGAATGAACGCGTTTTCTTTGTATTATTCTCTTGCACTTTTCTTTTATATTCTTGGAATCCATTAAAATATAAAGCCATTGAATACATGACCAAATAATGAGAATTAATAAGAATGTTAAAACTAAACTAATGAAAGAAATTAGTAGAATAGACCGTGATGTGAAATATGACAACAACGTAAAAACCTATACGTTAGATGAATATCAGCTTTTACTTTAATTTTGTTCTAATTACATTTCAAGAGCCGAGATCTGTTGGATATTAAGTATTAACGCTATCTGTTTTCCTAGCGCATTCGTTTTGTTAATGCGTTTGATTGGGAAAAAGTGTCATAGATGGTGACTTCGTCTCTATAAAAGGGGCCGCAAGAGTTTGCTATACACTTCGAAAGTCATTAAAAATAAATTAAGTGATAGTAGTAGTAGTAAAAGTAAAAATAAAATAATCAAAAACGTTGCGAAATTAAAAAATCTCTATAAATATGGTTAATTAACGTACAGTTGGATGTCTGCAAAATAAAACCAATAGAAAATTTCGTTATATGCGTAAAAGTTATAACCTACCATCTGCTTTATGGATTGCGGGGAGTACGGGGATCATTCAGTGATCAAGACAGCCAACTTTATTCATTTTCGCTCGTTTCTCCATTGATTAACATAATTCGATTGGAAGAGGAATGTATTCACGCTAGTTTTTGATAGCCTTCGTTAAGAAGGGTCTCTTCATTAAACTGCTTACCTCATAGCAGAGAAGACGTTACAAACTTAAAAAGCTTAACGTTACTTGCGTCAGTGCATCAGTTTTTAAAAAAATAACTCATGGAGCTCCATGAATAATATTGGTTATAAGATGTAGCATATATGTGTCGATCGTTGTCTCCGCAAATGAAGCCCGTACGGGCTAAGTTCGCGAATTGAAAATTTCAAAACAAATGAATTGACAAAATTAAATGAGAGTTAGACGTTGTGTATATTTTAATCAATGTTACGTAAATTTTAAAAGTCTCCACCGTTAATTTCGAAATGCTATGGGCAGAATAGGAAATAAACACGTCGTTCATTGCGATCAGAATGTAAACTTACCCGTTCGATTTTCTACAGATTAACAAATAAAGGGGGTCGATGAAACAACTGTTTGCAAGTTTTAACCTAAGCTTCTTTAACAATCTAGAGCCATTTTTATTATCCGAACTCAGTAATTTAAATGTGAAAATAAGAATAGTCCATAGAATCTAGAAAACTCTTTTACAGAAAAGAAAGCAAATTTTTAGATAGGTTGTCAATAACTTTTCACTAAAGTCTTGTAAACCTTACTTGTCGAAAAGGACGCTGGCGGTTTTGTGACACAATCGAAAGTATAGTTTTTATGTCATGGAAGCTTCGCTTAAAGGTGAATGCCTGAATTTATTGCTTGATACGCCTTTTCAATTTCGTTAGCGCATCACAATTATTCAAAGTTTCATAAACGCTGAATAAATAATTAATCGATATGTTTTCATTTCGTGTTTCTTGGCATAGAACATTTAAATAAGAGTGCAAAGAATGATTTAGTCTGAGAGAGACAAAGAGGTATTAAAGTGTAGAATATATGCAGGGAGAGCAAAGAGCTAATTCTTGTTTCGTTTTTCATAGTGTGCATATTGTGGAGACAAATACGGTATGCGCTGCTGCTGCTGTTACTGCCATAGGCAAGTAATATTGATGATTGCAATAATACAACAATGTTGCATATGAATTTACGGGCTAAAGAAATAAAGAAAATATGGTTAACCGACGACCGCAGTAGCTATGTCTGCATGTGCTTTGAATTCATAATAATTCATAAATGAATGGCGATACCAGCAACGAAATTGACAGTTCAGATTGTGTTGTAAAGTCATTTATGTATATGTGACATATAATGTGGAAACAAGACTTAATAAATTTCTTTAATAAAAATTCTAAAAATTAAATGGAAAATTTTTTCTCTCCGCATGATTGATTGTCAAGTCAGGTTTAAAAATCAAATTTCTCTTTTATTAAAACTAAAATGAGAAATCATTAGTTGTCATAAGTTTTTATAAAAAATTTTTGCATACATTTGACCTATAAAATGAAAATCCGTTTAAACTGGTTTTTCCCTGTGCATAAATTTTTGTAACCAAAACAATCGTTCTACTTAGTCAACCAGCCAACGCGTCAGTCAGTTAGTCAAATAATCAAACAGACGTTCAACTATGAGCCCTTGCTATGAAATTTCTATTATATTTAAAAACTGTATGTATGTGTGTATGTGGAAGGAAAAATGAAAAACTATGACAGATGATTTTAAATGCTAGTTAGTTGGTTACATTATTTAACGCGAACGCTCCAGCAGAACACGACGATAGTAGCAGTAATAGCAGTGATAACTTCACCAGTTCATTGTGTCAATGCCACAAGAAAACCTATAAAAACACATTTATATGCACTCAGGCTAAGAGTGCACTCGTAGCCTTCCTCATTTACGAGTGATCTTTTCTTTCTATATTTCTCTTTTAATCGCGTTCTCTGCGTCTTAACTTAGCCGCAGTGGCAAAATAAAAGAAAATTGTTATGACTTTTTGAAAGAAAATGGAGATTGAAAGAGATTAACACACTGTGTGGTAATTAACCCGGTAGAGTAGAAGCTACTGGTTTTTTCAATGTAAGAAAGCAAGTCGCCATTAAGTTGAAATAATGATTTCTAGAAGCATAGAGCATAACAGATGGAAATCTTTTATTGTAATGATCATAGCTGTAGACAAGAAGGCTATTTAAGTGATTAGAAGAAAATTAATATTTGCACAAAATTAACGAGGATGGGGTAAAATCCCGACAAGCATTCTTCTTTGATATTATTTATGTTAGTTTATGACCATGCATTGTTTAAGGTCTTCGCTAAACTATAATTAACAATGTCTCAGAATCGAGCTTTAACGCAAGTTGGGATACCTAAGAAGTTGCATATAACTGACCCGTGAAAAACGTGAAATAAACTCTAAAATATAACTGTCGATGTCAAGTAAGCTCAATTGCACGGTTGTGCTTATTGCTGTCGATTATCGAATAACTTTATCGAAGAATAAGTTTACATCAGTCGGTAAAGAATGCAATTTTCTTACCCTACAAAATTTTTCGATTATAAAATTGCTGTGGAGTAACATATTCAAAGGGTAAACAAGAAAGGCTGTAGTCAAACCTTTCATATTCACCAACTTTCCCTTTAGAGAACAGCACAGGCCGACAATTTTGAAAGTCAATAATGCCTGGTTGGCACTTAGTCTATTTTTTTCTAAAAAAAGATCAACTTGTCGGCTTTTATAAATTACTTTGGAAGGTCACTGTGGGCAAATCATGTCCTGTGGAAAAATGAAACTACAGCCTTCAATATCAAACCTATCAATAGCCTTTCCGACGATGTACAGGTTCTATTAAGTTTTGCTCGGAGAAATATCATGTCATTTCGAAAAACCAAAAGCCTTAATAATAAATGCGTATACTCTTTGTAGAAATGTACATGCACTTTATACACATTGTTTCCCACATTTAATACATCGCGTAAAAGTCATGTAAATAATAAAATAAATAATAAATAAGTAAAATAAGTTTGCAATCTGTTTAATTTAATCTTACCATCCGTCCTTCTTCTTCAACAATGTCCGAGTTGAAAACTGTCAACCAGCGCCATGTATAAAGGTATTTCCTATGAGCCAAAAATGTTAGCCAAGTTTTTGTGATTTCTGTTCGTTTACCATTTACGTTCGCATCAATCGCTCTATTTTCAACAAATGGAAAACTCATAATTCCTACAGAGCATTAAAACTATTCATTAGTGATAGATCCATTTTCAATTCCGCCAACCAAAAAAGAAAATAATGATAGCAATAACGATAATAATAACATTGTAAAAATAATGATTGCCATTCAAAACTTTTTTGTGAAAACGGAAAAAATGCGCTTTTCTTATTTCTGCAAATTACTACAGGAAAAAGGCACAATAAAAGTGCACAAAAAACTAGAAAATGTGCATGCATTTCTTTTTGTATGTGGCTCTTAATAATGTGGGTTTCGCTTTTTCCTACATTTAATGCTAATGGCTTGTGGCGTTAACCGAAATACACAATTCGTTATTATAGAGGTAAACTAAATCATGTTTATCAAAACTGCAAATGATGCATAGAGAGCATCTTGGAGTTTGGCACGTTATTAATAAGCATTGTGGGTTTACACGAAATTGCGTTTGACGCTGACACTGACATGATTTACAAGTAAGATGCACGTAAGATAGATACACTATCTAATAATTTTCACTTGGAATTTTTCCTTTTTAAGCGCGATGCCAGCGATTTTGTGACTTAAGTATGTACAAAATTTTATGCATTTACTCGCCGCTCAATTATAGGATATATGCAGGACTTACCAACCCGTGTGTAACTTTTCCCAGGTCGCTCACCTGTAAACGTACGCTTAACAAGAGTCGTATTTCTTGGTCAATGAATTCAATTCAGTTCAATTAGCACAACAAGTAGCTATAGCTTAAAACCAGAAAATATTGATCCCAATCCTCCTACTTTCATGCCCATATTTAGCAACGAAACTCATTTATTTTATATTTATCTTTAGTGATTGGTGTGTAAGATTCGAATCAAGTCCATATATTTGGCTTCCTTGTCGTTACCTTACATGTTATTATATTGTTATGTTTTTGACAGTTTAACAGTTAATTTAGAGTTAGCACTGGCAATCTTTTCTGGCCCAATATACAAATTGTACGTTTATCTAATAAATTTACTAGTAATTACTATAACATGCTCTCTGTCGTAATTGTTTATATTTGAAGTGTAAAGCTAAGCTTATAAAGCTTAGCTTATGAAGCTTAATTACGATTCACGTGAAGATTCATGTTATACTTATATTAAGCTTTAAGTCCAAATCATAATGAAACAACGAAGAAAATTTTCTATATTTACCTTGATTTTTGTATGCAGGCACACAGTAGAAGATTTTTTAAAAAAGTCATTCACATTTAATATTTACTCGGCTACTTGGATTTATTTTACAGATCGGTGACAATATAAATTGTAAGTTAAGTTTTTAGTTTGTCAAATTTTATTGAAGGCTTATGTTCTAGACGACCACTGGCTGCGGCTAAGGTCCTTTCGCATGTTTAGCTCAGAATTAGTAAAATTTTTCAACATTTTGATGAAATTTGTTGCACTGATGTGTTCTGAGTCAAAAGCGGACGAACGTTATTAAACATAAATTGGGTCCGGCTTTTCCTCATATATTGCCTTATTTTAAAAAAGTTATTTTTTGAAAAAAAACTTGTAAAATATGTTTTCAAATTTTCATGACTAAAACCGCTATTAAATAATGTTCCGTCATACTAAATTGATGTAAAACATTTAGATCGGATAGGGCAATTTCTAAACACCCCGAAACGATGGTTCCTAAAACAATATGCTTTTATGTTGGGAAGGAGTCGAAATTGTAATACTTTATGATGAAAATTGCTCCATTATAGTAATTTGTCATAAAAATGAATTATGGAAAATCTCGAGCATGTAGCTCCACTTGTACACCACAACCCATGGATGGATTCCAATCAATATTGAGTATTTATGTACCAGCAAAACTTACTTATTAGTACTTTATGATGGAGACTTTTGTCAAGAAAATTTAATTTTGTAAATTTGACATCAGATCACGTTCTTCAATCAAGCTTTCCCATGCAAATTGTTTATATCTTTACATGGAAGGTATAATTTTTGTTATTAGTTCATCGGAGAAATCATGATAGACGATAAGGTGTAACTGTGGGTCTTGCCACCCTACAGTAATTTGGCTTATGTTGATATTGTACTCTAGTTATGATCATCAAAAAAGTTAGTCGCTATAAAGTACAGGAACAGGAATTACTTTTTCACTTTCTTTGCATTTAACTTTATTGTCTCATATTTTTGATGATTTTAATAGTTCTAAAAATAAGTAAGTGAACAGGAAAACGAACGTCTAAATCTAAATTGGAAGCAATTCTCAGAAAAATCAGGCAAAGCGGTGAATCATATAATGCGACATTTTTAACGGCGAAGTTGAGAGTATACAAATCGCGCGCGTTACATACTTTATTAACTCTAAAGTGGGACTAGCAAGGTACTTGGTAAACGGACCTATCTTTTAAGGTATGCTGCAAAAATGGCTAGCAACAATGAAAAATCTTTATATAAATTTTTAAAGTTTTTGTCTTTGGAATTCTTGGTACCTATTCAAAATGATTCTGTTTAAAAGTTAGAATAACCATGATTTACTTGCAAGAATACCTTTATCTGCATTGATTCTGCGCAGCATAAAAATTCAATAACAGACGAAAGTTATCTTACTCAACGCGCTTTTCTTAATTAGAACTAGGCTAACTTAGAAAGAATTCAAAATGCTGACAACGACCCAACAAGTTTCTTAAACTGCAGATAATTGTGAAAGTAGTAGGTGTTGATTTTAATTAAATCAAAGATTTTAACTAAAAACTTTTTTCGAACTTCTAGTCTGCTCTTCTTTCATACGACTTTCATAAGACCTCGATTACGAAACAGCCCTAAAGTCTTTAATCATAAGACAACGTTTTCTTGTCACAGCTTTTGTAATTTGTAACCAGAATTGGTCTTCCGAAGCAATAGCCACAACAAAATACTTCAGTATCAATTCAAGTTATAAGAGAAGGTTGTTGAGTCACGAAAATCGAAAATAAAAAATGTTTTATCACTTATGACGTCCCCGTAGTGTTTCTCAGAATACGGGTATTGCTTAAAAAGTGAGTTTGCAATTAATATCGTTGTAAAAGTAAATGACCAATGAAAAATTGTTACTTATGTAAAAAGATATCTAGTGTGTAGGGCTAAAAGCTCATACTTTACATTAGTTTTTCAAAAGAACTAATTTTAACAACAATTTTAACAAAATGGGCCTGCCTCACTTCCGAATCCAATCGTTTCCCTGATCGTTGCAATGGAAAGGAAAATGCCGTTCAAGCTGAATACAAATTGTATGCATATTAGTTAATAACTAATAATTTGTAACTCTATCTTCTCTCGTTGTCATCCTCTACTCAATAATATAAATGAGACAACAGTTTTAATTAAAATTTCACCTCAGTCAAGTGTCACCAACATTTACCATACTTACTGTGGCGCTATTAATACGTTTTGTTTTGTTGCTCCATGTTACTTAATTTTAAAGGTGAAAATTAGTTGAAAATTATATAAATGTATACAAAGTTACTTAAACTTGTTTTTCTTTGCCCATATAAGTTTTTCTGCGTAGATAGACAAACGCTTGAGGTTGTCACTGTATCGTGGTGGTTAACGCTTTGAATTAATAAGTTACTAGAAAACTTAATAAATTTCTAATATTTATGCATAGCACAAGAAAGGAACACCGTTCTTGTGCTTAAGGAAAGGAAAACCGTTCATGTGCTATTAGATTAAGGCTTGATTGAATGTCATATGCTTGATATAGTTTTAAAGTTGTTCAATGATAAATCAAATCTCTTACAGAAAGTCAGGCAATGGAAAATTCCAAATTATTGATAGTTGTAGAGGAACCGAAACAACAAGGGCAGTTTTCAATATTCTCAAGCTAATTTTAACTGAGAAGTTCCTAACAAACAGATTCTTGAATTGAGGCTTAACGAAAGGTTAAGTTATTTGCTTTTCACAAATATCCAATTTGCCAACTGTTCATTAATTTATTGTGACTGAATGTTTACTTATGTTGATCATTTTCGTTATCTATACGGTTGTACTTATCACCTGTTTTCTTTGGTTTCCTAGTCCCATCAGTAATTGAGTGGAAGAAATCTCACTGTTTTGCACTTAAGTATCGATTAGAGGACAACTGTGTATCGTGAAATTGTTTTAGTTTAATGTGTTGCTTACTTTACATTGCAGCAATTAGATAAACAACAAACGCAATTACATTACTTTTGTTGTTTGGTTTGAAGGAATCTGCTGACAAAACCTATCAAACAGTTTTAGAAGCCTATGGTGACGCAGCTCCCTCATATCCCAATTGTCGGTTTTGATTTCAACGATTTAAAAGTGGCGATTTTGATCTCAACGACAAAGAACGGACTGGAGGACTGAAAAAGTTCGAGGACAAAGAATTGCTAGACTTATTGGACGAAAATCCAGCCCAAACTCTCAAAGAACTTCCGAAAAGATTGATGATTTAGTTATTTTTAGAGCTTTACATGCGATGCGAAAAATCCAAAAAGAGCGGAGATGGCTACCAAACGAACTGACTGAAAATACCATTTCGAACCGCTTCAACTTCTCAACTTGCCAAGCAGAAAGAGGAAGAATTTTCTGCGGCGTATTGCGACTAGCAGTGAAAAGCGGGTCAACTACGACAATCCCAAGCGCAAAAATTCATGTATGCACGACCATGAAGTTTTGCCGTCGACGGCCGAATCGCTGCGAAAGCAATATCTTTCTTTCAAGACGGAATCGCTATTTTGCCAGAAAGATGAGAAGGAGTTGATATATGTGGAACCAATTTTTCTCAATAAATGCGTTTTTCAAGTGAAAAAATGATCTGAATACATACAACTACATAATATTTTAGTTTAACTAGTGAAATTTGATTGTAATCAAATGAAATTTTTCTGAATTTCATGAAAACTTTTCAGGTCTTTACAGTATGCTCTCACATTCCCGCGATATGCAGACGAATTTTCGCTAATCTCAAGAAATATCGGGCTACGGGGCATGATGCGCAAATCTTCGTCTACCGTAAAAGCATCTGGAGATTTTGCAGCTTCGAATATGAGCAAATAAGAGTAAATGTGAAAGTTCCATTTGATCTTTCTATGCGTGTTATACAAAAAATACAAGTTATCTTTCTTCGGTTTCGGGCTTTAAGGAAGTAGAATTTGTAATAATCGCCGCTTTTTGGAAGGAATTAATTTTGCAGTAGATAGGCCTGTCAGCTGACAGGCACAACGCCCCAATTTGTACACCTCGAAAGAAATTCAGAAGTTGAAAATAAGTTTGCTGCAAAAATCCTAATGCAAACGACGCTACGACATAGGGATTTAACCAACAATAAATGGAAATGTTTTTCCAACTAAGTCAGATCGGTCGACAAGGATTGGAATGCACATTGATTTGTCTAAATTTATCAATAAGGAGGATGTATTTCTTCTTTTACAATAACACGGGTATGTAAGAGCCTTGTGAATAAATGAATGCGGAAGTTGAGGATCAATCACTTTCTCAACTAACAGAATTGCATATAAGAATGCATATATAACGTAGACTAGCAAGCAGAAGTTGTGTTTATCTGTGGTTATGGTATGCGTCTATACTATAGAATATGTTTACAAATTTTCTTTCATTATAATATTTTATAAAATTGGTAGAGAGTTTATATAAATTAGGAAAAATTGTTTTAAAAACGGTATCAAAAATGAATCCATTTACGCTGAAGTATCAGACAAAAACTAAAATTTGAAAATTTCAATGCAATGCGAGGTTAATAATCTAGAGAGTTATACTTTATGCGTTGTTAACAAATCCATAAGTGATATATATCAAGTGATCAAGTGATATATCGAAAGCGATTGCAGGAGAAAAACCACAAAAAAAAAATATGTTCAGAAATTTCAATTTATGCGGTGGGGAGGTGAGAGGGACCTTATAAAAAACGTTTCTCTTCGAAAATACGTTCACGATTTAGGAAATGGCGAGAAAGTGCCTTCCCAATCTAGCAATTAATTAAATGCCACATTTCAAAAATTTTAAATTTCTCATTTGAAATGTGAGTATATTTTGAAGTACAAAAGCGCAAATTCTTTCTCTCTTTCTTTATCCCCAGACGAGTAAAGTTTATCGCACAAATAAAAAACGCTTATAAAATGCCGCGCAAAAATTGGAAAGCAAACTGTTTGCGTACACCTCGACTTCTAAATGTCTCGAGGTACGTATGCTGTTGTTGCTTACGTTGTTTACGTGCATATGCCGTCTCTTATCAAGCAAACGTTCAAATTCGTAGCTAGCACTAACGAAAGCGGAAAAACGGTCAGTCTAATATCCTTTCATCATCATCGTGTTATTAATAATTCATTCTTTATGTTTTTTCTTACGACGAGCGCAAATCTCGGAGCTTTAACTATATCGTTAGAGATTTCCGATTTCTCAATAATCAGGTCTTTGCGTTTGTGCAATAAATTGTACGGTATCTTTACTGCAATAGCTCGCTCTCATTGATGTAGCCAACAACGAGTGGTCGGTTTGTGGCCGTTGACGTTGAATGAACTCGAAGCTCAATTTTACTTTTCGGTTTGTGGACGCCGACGTCAGGGCAACTATCCAGTCGAAGGTCGAGTAGCGGATTTATAGCAGCGACAATGCATACAAGTTTTGTCAGTGTCGAGTAAAAATTCATTCGACTGTAAGATTGGTATCGAAGAGCATAGTCAAATGTAAAATAAATCAAAATATCGTTACGAAATGTAAATATTCGATATAATTAGTGAATATAAAGGCTGACTAATCCTAAACCTTAATAATAAAATGTTGCGAAAAGCAAATAATTATTTTCGATATTTTTCTTTCCCCGCGCCATCAAATAAAGGCGTATTACGAAAAGGAAATTAAGTAAAAAATTGTTGGAAAATATTAAAAGAGGAGTTTGAGAGTTAAAGATATACAATTAAACAAATATATGTATAAAAATTAAAAATAATTCATTTGCATTATTAATTTGCTTATTCAATTACTTATTTTCTTCTTCCTATTTGCGTTTCTTTGCAAGTGCATAGTTATACATACCACAAAGATATTACAAATACGTCGTTGATTTTGTCTTGACTAAAAGAACTCCACTCGCCAGCGGTCAACTTACATAAACTCAAGAAACAACACTGTCGAGAACGATAGTCGATTCGAATGCGCATTCGACGACGACTGCTGAGTTATTGAAGCACTAAGATTGCCAGCTGCCAGTTTTAGACAACGTTATAAAAAAACTATTTCTTGAGAATCTATTTCCTTCTTCGCCTCACAAGTAACTAATGTCATTCAAGGATGAGCATTTTCCCAATTATGTTGCAAAGTTCGTTACGTAGTCATTCCATTACAGTTCTTGCATCGCATTTAGCTAGACACGCTTTGCTTTTTTCGAAAGCATTCGATAGTGTATGCATTAGATTGTCTTTTTTGCCTCATAGAAGTTACAATTCCCATTAAATTCGGAATACTAAAGATGTTCAAAATTTTCGGACAAATTACAATATTCATCCTACGTATGTACGTTGGTAAAGCTTTTTATTTCAGTTTGACGTCATTTGTTGGCTAACTAGGTGATTATGTTACCATTTCTTTGTAGCTTTGATTTTCCAAAAAATTCTCCAGCTAAGTTTGTTTACTCTCGTTCAAAAACAGCAGATCGAAAGTAGCTAACCTTATACCCAAATGTAAGGATGCCGTCATCACCATCGTCGGTTTAACTGTTGTTGCTGTGTATGAATAACTCGTTTTTTGAGAGAAAACCTCGTCGATCATGTTCTTGGATCACTGGTCGGCTACATCGTGCATTACTTTTAATGATCAATTGTTATCCTTCAAGGCGGTTTCTTCCATTTCATCCATTTGCTGGGACGAAGTGAAAAGATTGTGGTGTCCCATCTACTAGGCTCATTAACAATTTGTTCATTACTCTCAAATTAGTCATCGAAATTTGCCCCTTCTTTATGCACCACATTTTTAATGAAATTGGTATTTACTTATTCCCAATTATCCTTGAATGGTGACGCAAACACATAATGGGCTAAATAAAATATTTAAATGTTTTCGATTATATGTAATATTCGAACTCAATACCCAAATATTTAAATGTCGAATAAAAGAAAAATAAATGAGACCAAGAAAAAAGTTTTTTAATATTCTAAACTGTGCTGATTGCCAATTGTTTTGTGGGTGTTACGCTAAAAGAACAGAGATATTGAAAGAATATGTGTTCGAATTAGTTTCCATTCGCACAATGCTGATAAATTTTTATTTACCTTTAAAGGAAAGTTTAAAATCTCAGCAGATTATTATTGAAATGGTATTTGTATTTGAAATCAAATATATATGTGTACATAAAATTGTATATATTGCATTATATATATTGATTAGTTTAGATAAAGATAAGTTCTAATAATGTCTGTGTGGGCTTCCACGACTTACGACGGCGTTAGCTGACGATGATGATGAGGACGACGCCATTGAATAAATTCTTGAACCACCAGTACGATGATTGTAACCTACTATTGGATCATGGGCGGCGCTATAAACTTGAGGAGCAGATAATGTAGGCAATTGGCGTCTATCGACATCGGATTGAGAAAGAGCTTGAACGTTGTGTGGACTATTTTGTATTATTATTGTGGGTGAGCTTTTGGGATGTTCGCCATACAAGTCATTGTTAAACATTTTGGATTGCACGTGTTTACGAAAAAGATGAAATGTTGGAGCCCCATCAATACACACAAAAAAGTAAAGAAGAGAGAGGACAAAAATCTAAAAACACACACAAGAACGCAATAATTATTTTCTAAAAATACTTAAAAAATTTTTCTAATTTTTTGATCGATTTTTATTTTATAAAATTCACTTACTGCACGCATTTTAGAGAAATTTTAGGTTTAACGCTCGACGTTGAGAGATAACTAATGAAGGTTAAAACAAAGATTTCACTATTTATAGTCTTCTCAGGCAAGTCGTTTACTTAACGCTAATGGTCTGTGCCATGTGCATTTTAGGGATTAGAAAATTTTTTTGAGAAAATCCTTAACCTTTTGTTTGAACATGACATTGATAATGTGATGGGAAATTTCCAAAGCATAAATGTAACCTTCAGAACGTTTTTAGGCTTTCGTAAAACAAAATTTCCTAGAAACACTACCACGCATTGGTTTCAGGCAATCATAACCACTTCTTTCAAATATTATCAACAAATACAGTAAGTGAAAGCATGTATACCTTTACAATGCTTTCCACTTTTTCTTTAAATTAGTAATTCTGCTCGACGCCATAAATCTTGGATTAGAACACTCGACGCTTAATGTAGCTATTAACAGCCAAAGTCGTAAAATGTGAAATTTGATACCTGTTTTCTTGGATTTACACAAAGTTTTGTTTGATGAAAATCCGTTGTCTTCGGCCATTGACTGTCTCAAATGAGAAGATCTTTTGTTAGGCGTTTATTTGAATTTGTTTTAAATCGAGTCTGTGTATTTGAACATTTTGGAAACCAAATAAATATTGAAATCTATTTTCCATTCCTTTTATCGTTACTATAATTGTTGAAAATGTAAGCAATGGTAGGAACAAAGGAGATATGCACAAGTGAATATTAATTGATAATTAGCTCATTAGGTGACGTAACAGAGGGAGAGATCTCAAAGTAATTTTTTTTAAATTTTTTAGTTGTTTACATAATCTTTTGTGGTTTCGTATTTCGAAACGCGCGCTGCACGTAGTAACTTTGATTTCTTGCTTTCAAACATCAACGACTCTTAAGTTATGTTCCCTGAAAAGATGTATTCCCGAATTTTCGTTACTATCAACACCACTGCACGCTTCTGGATTGTCAGTTTAGCAATATTTTCAAGAAGTTTCTAAATATTTTCTTCGAGTTTGTTACGTTAAATACATCGGCCGCCCGATGTGTTTGTTAAACGCTGCCATTTATTTGTTTTTCAAGCAAATGAAATCTAATAAATTTAAATTGCAAATGGAGTTAAACGTTTTATCGCCTCCACCACTACTTCTACGCTTTATGCACTTTATCAAATTTAAAAGTTTAATTGTCGCTAATTTCGGAAATTTTATTCTTCCGCTTGCTTAAAGTTTTATTAAAGTTTGTCCTGTTTTGGAAATTTGGAAAGCTTAGACAGAAATGAAAGAGTTTAAGGATGTGTTAGCAAAACCACTTAAGACAAATAACCCGTCAGCAATTTGTTTTCTTCTAAATAAAACTTTACAGAAAACTTTTTAACATACGAGTACTTGAACAAACAGAACAAACAACACCGAATGCAAAATGTGTGTACTTCGCTGGTAAAAAACTTTAATCTCTTTTAAATTCTTCTGCGATGCAAGAAGAGACAAAACATTTCCAATTTTTTATTAAACTAGTATTGTATACAATTTATACGACAATGTTAATAAAAGCATGGCAGTCATACAATGATGTTGGCGATGATGCCGATGATTTAAAACACAATAAGCCATGATTTGTGGCAATGTGTATTACAATAAGGTCATAACGCACTGCAAATTATAATTGTGAAAAAAAATATTAGGAGAGCATTTTCTAATTCAGTGTTTGTACACCCAACAGTGGTAGCCGAGATGAGATGGTGATAACATTTCAATGAGTTTGCCTCTTGTGCAGATAAGATAGCAAAGCGTGTTTGACAGACTGCCAATCACAGGGTTCATTTAAACAAATCACTGAAGCATGCCGTTTGCTTTGTAGAGCAAATAATAAGTGTAACGAGTTTAGCTTTTCGTTAATTTGTGTACGGTTCACTTCATTTTACAGCTGACTTCTTCCCACCCTTTTCATTGCCGTCAATTATAATATAATTTTTTTCTAATTTTATTTCATTTACTTAAGAATTGTTTGTTATTTTTATATCTTATTTAATTAATTGGGTCATGTTTTAATTAAGCTCTATCTACTCATACCCAAATATTACGCAACTTGATACATGAAACATCGTGCCTGACATCAATCACAAGATAATTTTCTAAAGAGTCTTTTGTGTCTACTCACACAAAATTTCGCGAGCATGGTACTTTTATTGTTCCGTTTGACGCATTCCGAAATACATAGCGGAGGGTTCACGCGGTGTGCTAAGTGTTTTCTGTGTTTTTGAGGCGATTCGTCTGCGCATCTGTGCTCTCATAACTACGAAAAGTTGAAAAAAAACATGAATGTGTTTGTATTCTGCCGGGTAATATATCGAGGAAATCTAGGCACAAATAAATTGGTAGGGTCCATAAAGGCATTGCTTGTAGGAATCCCAAGGTGTTCACTTCTGCAAATTGAGGCGTAATTTATTGATTTCAGTAAGATGCTAACGGTTTAATTCAAATTGAATAGATTTTCAAACACTTTGTGAAAAGTTAAATCCTGTTATTAATTATAAGTTTCATTACTTTACCATAGAAGCCTTCGAGGAATGAATAGGAAATCATCAACACGTGTTACTGTAGGGGTTTTACACATTTTTTTTTTTTTTTACTTATTTTCGAACTTTTATTTATCGTGTTGTGCTCGGAAAACAATTTCGCTTTTTTTTTTTTTTTCTTAACAAAAGATTTAATTTTATTTTCTCACAGCCAAGTTCACACCTAAACCGCATCAAAATAGTGTGGCGAGCACGTTCTGTCATATGTCGCAAAATGTTATTATCGTCATGATCGAAAAGTAAAATTACTGCCAGGTAGTCAAGTACACCAGGACTTTCACGCCAACCAATTAATTACACATTTTAACAGCTGATATAGCAAGGATTGTTTGGGCAAAAGTTTTCTTGATTCTGCGCAAGAAGTTTTGTTTGATGTCCTATGAAGTTTGGAAAGTCACAAGGAGCATTTACGGCATATTTTGCTTTCTTACTGACGAAAAGGTAAAGATACTGCGGAAGACGCGAAGAAATCGTTGGGTAATTGTTGTTGGGGTTTCCAAAAATTCTTTCTGGCCATTTTGATGTTGAAGAAGCATCACATTGGAGAAGGTCAGTCTGTTGAAGCTGACAAAGACAAAGTAAAGCCATTAATTTACGAAAACCCCCGAATAATAAGGGTGTGAATTTAGCTAGCAAAGACACCTACCATATCTCTTAGCAAAACTCTGCAAACGCTCTAACAGAGTTCGGTTAAATATTTAAAATTTACATATAGTTGGGTTTGAAAGCCCGCTCCGTTCATATTAAAAAACGTAAAATATTTTTGTGAATACCACTTGAATCTATATGACAACACCTTTCAAACAAGCTAAACATATTCAAATTCTGCTTATGTGAATTATTAAAAATACAATTTTTTGAAACGGTATGTTAGCGAAAAATGGGTATGGAAAAACACCCAAATTTGAGATCCTAGTGCGGCCAAACTAGAAAATGTCACATACAATCACCTACGGCACGTGAATCTACATTAGGTGTTTGCAAAAATTTTAATTTTTTTTTTTGCTGGAAAAATTAGTACAACGTATATTAATCAAAATATATTCCGTAACGTGGCGATATTATGTCGAAAGAATTTATATTTGTTTGGCAGCGATCCATCCACCAACCTATTTTCGTATTTCTTCAACTTTGCAGACCCATGCGCCACCCATGCGATGCTGCGCCGATCTGAGCAAGTGGTAATCGGAAGTTGCCATGTCTGGGTGTGGCAAAAGTTCCCATTCGAGCTGCAACAATGTATTCCGGACAACGCTTGCAACAAATGCCCAAAAAATGACATTTTCAGTCAATTCGTGTCGCCGCTTTTAAGCCGTTGAAACCAAAACCGCAACTTGAAAAATTATGTGTTTTGGGGGCTTCGGCAGCGGTTTTCTTCAAATAGAAGACTAAAGTAATGAATTTGGAAGGAGAAGAATTTTGAACGCTCCATGATTAGCGTCGCCGCAAGCTGAGTGAATCAATAATATTAGATGAAAAACTGTTACTTTATTTAGAAGAAGGTCGAAACCATCGAATTCGATCTTTATATACAAAGGTGTTACTCATTTGTTTATCATTTTTACCTGTAGAAGTCGCTGATCAAAATTCTTGCAAACATCTAATACTTCATGGCTAAACAGAATGCTCCCCAAGCTCTCACTAGCTTTCCATTCTGCACTATTTCGCGTTGAAAAGTTTTGACTTTTGAAATCAAACTAATTCCTACTGACTATCTCATATTTCAAAGTTTAGACAGAACTGACCCCTTGGCCCATTTTAAACGGTTCGCCCCAAAACTTAATTGGCTTTTTTATATCTTTTAATCTAGTTAAGCCAAATGAAGGTTATTTCTTTTAATTTATAGCGCATTTCGTGTTACAACAGCACATAATAATGTTTAATTTTAAACACCCTCATGCTTCTGCTTTATTTTCATTTTTCGATGAAGTTGGAGTGTTCCTTATCTTACTTGCAATCAACTGCTATTTTTTCTTTCTGTTGTAACCAGAAAAGATGCTCGCTCACCAATTTAAAGCTCTTTGAGGACGCATCAACCACTATGTGTAGACAGAAAATAATTGGAGGGAAAGAGCATTTGCTACACTTCGCTTGGTAATCGCCAAGATTTAAAGTTGTGTTCATATTTACTCAACGGCTAGCAGTTATCACTTTTGGTATTTTTAGGGGTAGAGAGAGAGTTAAGCGTTACATACAACTCCATATCACATCGTTATACAGTCTCGGTAACAAATAACAAACGCAATATGAAAGTTTTCGGGGAGTTTTAAATAAAAAGGAAAAATAAATGAAAGTTAAAATGTTCGCATGTAGTGATTTATTTTGATTTAAATCCCATATCGCTCACTTTGGCATTTCGTAATTTACTACATATAACGGATCCTAGTACGGTTAATATAATAATTTTGTTCTCTGTAATAGTGGACCGTTAGTAAGAACACTTCAATTTTGTCAGATAACTTAATATTTTTTGAAACTCACGTAAGGCCTTCTTTTCTTGAAGGCTTTCACTTTGCAAAGGGGAGGAGCACGTACTGACTTCGCTTGCAAATATTTAATTTCCTACTTTGAACAAATATTGAACAATCTCTAAAAGAGAGGACTTATTTCTAATTTTGCATTAAATTTGAACTGTCAACATACAACTATCATCGCGATGATCGTAAAGAGTAAATCTGCTGCATCTGAGGATCTGCAAACTTAAAAAAGGAGACGAACAACTTCTTGATTTACTGTAAGCGATGTTCCGTTTTTGGAGCTTACGTTGTGTTTGGTTCCTACTTTTGGAAAAATGCTGCCAATTAGACCGCTACAGATTCCTTACCGAGATTTAACGTCCTCACTTGGCATGAAGCCTTAATCAGACGGGTTGCCTACAACCATTGCTATAGATCAATTGAAGACCCCTCAAGGAGTAAGACAATCCCCTTACTATCCTGAGGTATTGAATTAGAAAATGGTCGTGGGCCATTTTCTCGCTCACTGGTTTGCGTCGAGGCCTATCTAAACACCTCTTAGATAGTTCTTCACGAAACTTCGGAGTAATTAATCCACCCCGATACTCCCCGAAGGGCCACACCCAAGCTGCCAGGTAAGAAGGTATTCTCCCGACAGTCAGATGGGTGTATCTATGTGCCAGGTGCAATCCTACTTTTGGGCAACCTGACCACCGTGGGCTCGCACTAAATTTCACAGCTTATCGCTCGTATAGAACTTACACCATGTATCCGGCTGTGGGAAATCTCGGACTCTCCACATGTCCAGGTAGGCCATCCAAGCACTATCCTTTCTCAAGGAAGTAATGCTTCCAAGGTTGTCATCACACAGGACACACTCAACTGTGCCACAGCCCTCTTAACTATCGTTGGCCATCATGCGGTTTGATGACCTCCATAAGCGGGAACCAAAAGGGAGAAGAAAAATGCTCTCGTTTCATTAGAAAATGCACCTCTTAGGCTTCCAAGAGAAAAACCCGTCGCTATGTTATAGATAGCAAGCCTTAAACCCTTCTTTGCCATTCACTGTACGACTCTCAAATGTGAGAGCCATAGAAGCAACACGCAATGTTTATAGAGAGCACCACGAAAAGCTGAGGCTTTCGGCACGTCTGTGTGCACCCATTGGGGATCCCATAGTCCCGCTCCCCAGTTAGATAGCTACACTGCATAATTTCCCACGATAATCCCCACACGACAAAGGGTTTGTAAGGCACAATCTTAGAATTTCATGTAGCGCCTTTATAGGACAGTGAATATTTTATTCCTATTAAAATTTAATTATACTCTTCAAATGCCACAAAATATGAAATATGGTTTAAAATGTTTTCAGGAATCCTATTACTAGCGATTAATTTCTTAAGTGCTAAATGATTTTTAATCTTTTTTATATGATATTGAAATCTCATATTAAGTTAAATGATTAATAATTAGTATGTTTCATAGAGTGATATTTGTATTAATCGGGCAAAGAGCATTTGATTTTAATGTCCAGTAATGATAAATTCAGTATATGAAATATTTAACTTCCTTCCTGTAATAAAGTAAATGAAACCTCTTCCTTTCGCGATAATTCCTTCTATTCTTAAACTTAATTACTGCATATGAAAGCGCAAGTATGTGAAAGTTCTTATTAAATTTCTGATATGTTCCTCCACTTGTGAAATCGGCTTTAAGCGTTTGACATGCAATCAAACTGTAATTTGGTTAAAGAAGAACATAATTATGAAGCAAACACCACTTATTTTATTTTTTAAAGAATCTATTTGGTTGCTATATATATGTTATTTTGCATCTCTATAGAAATGGAAAATACATCTTTCCTTGGACGCGATTGGCTTAAACTTAATGCGTTGTATTGGACCGTTTCAAATCTTGACATTCTGCTTACTGTGTGGAACATCAAAGCAACAGGAGTTGTTCTTGCCGACATCAAATACCTCGTAAACATTTCACTTGATGTCGTTGTTTGGTTACTATTTGAAATCAAGCGAAGTCTAAAAACGCAGGCTTTGCTATCTAGAATGTAATATTGTACGATTTTACTGCTAAGCACCACCCACTCACTTTTAATAATTTCAATGAAATCCACGTAAGCGCTATGTACAAAAAAAGAAGAGGAATAATCAAGACAGCAACGAAATATTGCTCGAGTTTGGTCGAACTTTTCAATATTTTAACTTCTACGTAGCATTTGGTTACAAACGAGAGACGGATCGTATGCGCGAGCTTTCCGATCAACTAAGCCGTTTTTCAATATTGATACTAACAGAAAGCTTTAAATTCGGAAAACTATGTTCCGGTTAGATTTATATTTTGCCCATTGTTGGCGGATCTATCGACAGATTCTTGAATTTAAGTTGATGAGAATGATTTACAAAAATTTCTTCTACGCTGACTAACTTAATCGTGATGTCAACAAACGAATAAAAAGACGATTGCAGTCAAGCATATATCGCGTCCTACGTTCACGCTGATCGATGAGCATTCGGTAGAGTAATGTGCCCTCATGGTGGGTAAAAATACACGAGAATTAGGCAATTGTCCCTCAATTCGCAGTTAAATATATCATTAAGTTTATAAATAAATGTTAAAATAAGCAAAACAAAAACGCCAAAAGTAATTAAAAAAAGAGTTAATGCGACTGTACTTGGTTGTAGCCGAATCTCCTATACCTAGTGCCTTTATTTAAAAAAAAATGAAGAAATCGATACTTAATAATATTGAGGGATTGTGGTCAATTTTTCCATTCTTATTTCCACTATAGTTATTGTAGGATCATCCATAGAATATATGTGCAATTTTTTGGGTCTGTTGTAATTTGTGAGTAATAATCCAAAAAGGCAATTTTTCTTTTTTGAAAGCAGAGACGTTCTCAGTTTGTGTTGCACTGTGGATGTGCCCTCCCGCCGCTGCATGCGAAAAACTTTCAAGGTTTTTTCTAAGCTTTAAACAACTCGGAGTACTTTTATTTTCGCGTCTAGACACTGCCGGCACTACCAGACAGTCAGACGTGTTTAAACCGGTTCAAAATTAAGAATATATGTAATTCATAGAGTTTTACGCATTGCAAACATTTTGACAGAAGGAGCATGCCACAATCTTTCGGTGGCAAAAATAAATAAAAGCCCAACACAAACTAATTTATTATTGTTTTGAAACAAGCGCATTAGTTAAGCTCTAATAAATGCCAAAAAAAAAAAAAAAATGTTCAAAAACTTTTCAATGCAACTGGAAATATTAGAAAACAAGTAAAAACACTATAGTAGATCATGGTCCACCTTTAGATGTCCTACATTGTATGGGAACTAATTGAAAAAGTGGGCCGATCCGAACCATTTTCAATAGTATTCGTTCTTGGGCCGAAACACGAGTATGTTCCAAATTTCATCAACATATTTCAAAAAATGGTAGACATATAATTAGATTATGTAGAGTAATTTTACAAAATGACCGAAAGACCAATGTATGTAATCTGCAAACAAAAGAACCACATGCATATATGTACGAGTAAAGTTTTTTGAAAAATTAAAGAAATTTGTCACCTTCCATAATATGGAAGGTAATGGATTTTCGTAAATGCATTGACATATGTTCCCGAATAAATGAAGATTAAACTACAAAATAAAAAAAAAGGTTGCACTTTTACGCCGTAGGCTACGTTATCGTACACATTAAGAATCAACATTTGTCAGAAAATGACGAAATGTAAATTTTTGAAAGCAAAAAAAAAAAAAAAAAAAATGAATAAATAAAATAAAAAACGAGAAACGTTGTTTAATGTTGAATTTTTTATACCCACCATTTCCCACATATAGATACTGTAAGAAGACAGCAAAGTACATGGTTATGAGTATATTTAGGCATTCTTTTCGCTTTGAGGTCTTTCAAGAATATATTATTGGTTATTTTCATCTTAACCGCAAGCGAACGCTAAGGTTGATGCATAAATATGTAAGTCTCGCTTTAATTGTCCATATAATTTTAAGTTATGCAAAACATTTTGACAGTAGGTGATAAACATTATTCAGTCTTCTATTCTGTGTAAATCCATATAAATTCCATTTAAAAAATAATTACCTCGAACTGTTAAAGATAAACAACTGAGAATAGTAACAGCTCCCTATGGCGAAATTAAAAATCCTCAAGATTCTAATTTTTCACAAATTAGTTACGATAACAACACTTTTCCTGAAGTTAACCAATTCCCTAATAAACAAATATGCTGAAGCTCTCAAAAATAATGACCCAATGAATAGAATGGAATGGTAGCTATGTTAGCTAATCTCCTCAATATGGTGACAAGACTAAATTCAAAGCTACGCTATGCAAATACATATGGCGAGAGAGAGAATATCAATGACTTCCAAACGATACAAGAGAAAAAGATATTTTCTAATTTCGCAAACTGTTTTCACTAATCGAACTTATTTGGAGATTAAAAGATATGATATTGTTCATGCACCTTGTAACAGGTGCTTTAGCAATTTTAATTGAATCCTTGTTAAATGATATCATTCTGAATAGCTATAGTAAGCGCCATCATCCAGACGCCGTAGTTTGAAATAAATATGAAATTTCTGACCTCTCAATACAATCTATTTATTTCTCTTCAAGACATAGTACAAAGTGTAGTGATTAGGATAATTTCTTCCTTAGACTAGCCAGGAAATCTATGCGTCTCTACAAAAAAAAAAAACAGGTCTTCCGCACATTCCAGTGGAAGACCCAGCTATTTGCTAATCGATCCAAGAAAAATCCCAAAACTCCTGGATTTTGTTGTGATCTCTTCTGAAATTGATATAAACAATTTTAAGCACTGTTTAGAGAAAAGTTGAAGTCTCAGAGTTCGAATTAAAGATATATTTGAACTGCACTTTGTCGTAGGAAACTTTGCTAAAATGATTCACGAACAACCTTTCTTATAAACCCCACTTGAATCTAGTGTCCGCTGAAAAACTAGAAATCTTATTGGAAAAGAAAAGAGATTAAGAAAAGTCTGCTGCAAATGAACTAAAACGGCGTTTACTTGATTTTAAAAACGGGCGAGTGTCATATTTTCTAAGAAATTTATCTTCCACAAAAAATGACGATAATAAGTCTTGGAATTCTATAAAATATTTAAAAAGAACAGCAACGAGAACGATAGAAGACTCAAATGGCACTTGGTGTAAATCAGATTCTAGCAAGGCGCTGGCCCTTTTTTAAACTTTTAAAATCTGTCTTTCAACCGTTTTCTTTAAACAATCCCGAAAACGATAAAGAAGTTCCGTCTTGACAGTTCTAAATGGATTTACCCATTAAATATATACTAATAAGGGCAGCGCCTAGAAAGGATGTTATGTTACTGACTTTGATTTCCAATTCAATTTTGAGACTGAATCATTACACAGATCAATGGAAATGCGCTGAAATATGATGCCTAAATCTGCTAAACCAGAAAATGACATGAATAGGCCAATATGGCTTCTATCTACCTTTTCAAAAATCTAGTATCAAGATTTGCAGTCAGTATTAAATGATAATAATATGCGTGCCATAAGCATAATACGACGATAATATCACCGAATGATGAATGATTTTAAAGCGAAAAAGAACTTTCCTGATCCGTTCTATCAATTCACATATGCCGCTGGCTGAAGGCGTGATTGTCACCACGTAAGCTGATGATACGTCAAGTTTGCCTAAAAAAAAAGCGATTGCTTTTACATATCTCTGATAACCACGACCAGATTCCTGAACCGAACAGTATCAAGTACCTAGACATGCATCTAGATAAAAAAATTGACGCAGAAAATCACGTACAGGCAAAAAAAAAAAACGCATTTGGAAATAAAAACAAAACGTCTACATTGTCTGTATGGACGAAAATTGAACCTAAATCTGGAAAATAGATTCCTGTTATAGAAAGTTATAGAAAGCGATTCTGAAGTCCATTTGGATATAAAGTATTCTACTATGAGGTAATGACAGCAACTCCAACATTGAAATTCTTAGCGCTACCCTTTTAAAACGCTAAACGTAATGAAAGGAGTTCCATAACATATGATGAACAAACATATTCATAAGGAATTAGGCATTGCCATAGTAAAAGAAGCTCTTGATGACTTGATCGGCTTGGCCATCATTCGAACTTGCTCGCAGTAGGTTTACTAGACGATAGTGAAGAGACAAATAGCCTGAAAAGATACCATATTTTAGACCTTCCGTTTAGAAAATGAATCTAAACAAGTATGTGTTGTTGAATCATTGAAAAGTTAAAATAAATTCCTCAGGTAGATAAAAATAAGTACACAAATTGCAAAGTTTTATTATCTAGCGTAGACTTAAGATTAGCCCATGTTCTCATTATTGCAAAATCGATTGCAAATAAATATATCTGCAAAATAAAAGTAATTTTCTGTTTTGTAAATAGTACAGCGTTTCAATCTGCGTTTTACTTGAAAACAAGCGAAACCTTTTTGTGCCAAATTAGTTGCTTCTTTCTGTAAATGTTGCACCTGACTCTCCGCGCGTAATACATCCGTAAATAATTCCAGAAAAAAACAATTTTTTTCTCTAATACAAACTTGACGCAATGATACTGTCTGTGTGTGTACTGTTGTAAATTCAAGTAATTTTGCCGCTGTGGTCTTCGGGTTGCCACACTGTTTGTACTTGTTCCAGTGTACGTATCTTTTTAGAAAACAGCTATGTTATGCCCAAGTTTTCATGCAAAATATTGAATGCACCCCCTTTTGATATTTTTAGTTAATTTAGTCATGTTCTGCAAATTCACTTTTGGAATATCGAGAATAAGAGAAATAAAAGTGATTAGTTTGATGTTTTCTGGCGTAACCATGTTCATGGTGGGCTTAGGCATGTGCATTGCATTAAGCATCTCAGTGCTCGTACGAATCCATTTAAAATCAACAAACCACTGATATATTGCGGTTTTCAATGGAGAAGAGTTGCCATGACAGTTTTCAAGCTTATGCTGAGTTTGATTAGTATTCTTCCCCATCAAAACCAATGTCTAATCAGTGCGGATAACTGGGCTTTTTCTATTGTGTTAAGAATAGGAAAAACAACGTTACCATGGCCAAATGATTGGAATGATTGGAAATGTGGACAAGCGTGCTTTGGTGGTTGCTTCTGTTTATGAAAAATCTTGACTTTTTTGTTACAAAAGACATTTGAGATGAGTCCTGCAAATTATTGACCGGTATGTTATAATTGTCTAGAAGGATATGCCTTATACGAATGTATATACGCACCACAACATTTAAACGTCATCAATCATGCGTACTTCCTTGTCAAAACGTGTCGAATAATTCAAATGGCAAAAGAACTAAATAGAAAGAAAACACTGCACGAACTCCATATGGCAATGCTTGTGTCCTTTGATATGATGGATTATCTTTCGCAGTCTAACCGCATATAAATATACATGAGGAGAAATCTTTCTCCATTGGGTCTATTTATTGGAGTGTTCCGTTTTTTTTATCTTCCGTCAAAGTCAAAGATAATATCGAATTTCTTCTGAGATTCCGAAATCTGTTTATTCGTACAACAGTAACGTAACGACGTTAACCATTTAATCAAGTCTTTCCTCACAACTTCATCTGCGTTAAGTTTAGTTTATGAACGTGATAATCATCTAGACAACCGAACAATTGCATGTCTCGTAAAAAGGGCAAGCTTGTCTATATGTTTGATAAGATCCGTGTATCAATACATAAACGAAGAACAAAAAATCGGGCATTAACTTGCAAAGGTGTTAGGGATGATCTGAAATTATCCTTAAGGCGTCCTTGGTTGGAATTGAGAGCCTCTGCGTTCACAGAGATTTGACAAAAACCGTGATCCAGTGTCCATCACTCACAGTGACGTTTCTTGATTGGCGAGAGTAAACGGACTATGTTTACCGCCGCGTTAACAAATAACTTTTATTTTTTTCTTTTTTTAAATTGACGTTTGTGTCTAATTGCATGACAACATCTTAAGAAGTCGTTGATGTACACTTGTTTATTTTCACCGAAGAACCTGAATGTTTAACTTTGAACGAAAGCAATTTACCCGAAAGGATCAATTCTAGTCTCGCGGGTAACCAGATGGATCTCATGAGGAAGCAAAGCAATATAAAAAACTGCAACGTCGGCATGCCAAAGTTAGAAGTTATTCGCCAATATTTTAGGCGAAAATCTTCATCGAACGAGGTGTAATGTTCAAATAATATGCTTTGTTAAGTGAGGGGGCCTGCGCAAAGAACTCGCAATACACGGTATCACTACAATCGAGAAAAAACACTATTTTCTGACTAGAGTAGTGTACCTAATTTATTTACCTAAGACAGCGGCATTGAAAACAATTCAATTTTTTTCTCTACAAAATCTTATTTAAACAAATGTAATTTTTAAAATATATGATGGCAATAAAGGAGTTCAAAGTTGTCTATAAAATTTTCCCCCTAAAAAACGTACAAAAACATTTTTCATTTTTTTTTCAACTGTCAATGTCAAATAAATGACACAGACACAGCTTAATGTACGAAATCGAGAATAGGAAGAGAAAAAAAGGAATGCAGACTTTTAGTAAAGTGTCATATGTCAAATGTTTCGGTTCTTTTCTTATTTTGTTTAAAATTTTCTGAAAAAGCACAAGTTGAACTTGAAAAAATGCTCAAGTTTTACCACTGTTTTCGTTTTTTTTTTGGTAGACGAGAAAATGGTCTCTTGTTACGTCGTTGGCGTGCGCGTATGTTGTTCGAAGATAGTCTGAGCTCTACACCGAACAGTAAAATAGATTTATCTTTGCATTTGTTACATATGCAGTTCGGCTACTTTCTCTTCCCTAAGAGTCCTCTATTTTTATCATTTCTAAACTTGCAAAAATTTAGAAGAAAGCTTGCAATTTGCGTGAGGGTTTGCGCACAAGTCATTTATCTTGATAGACGGAATGTTTTGAGACATCAATTTGTTATCATTACCTACTCCTCAGCAGGGATGACATTAACCCAGATAATCACGTGGTTGCAAAATGCGCATATCCTGATTACCATTGTATTTTGATGCTATGATATCGATGTCAACCTTATATATATGTTTAAGCTAAATGGAACTCACCATTGCAAGTAGATTAAATTCATTCATTCAAAATGATAGATAGAACCAATTCTGCCACATACAGCCAACGTCTTCCATCAAGTAAGACGCGAACAGTTTCTTTCTACTTTTCTTTTTACAGTTTACGATATTGTTTTCTGTTGTAATGCTAATTTTCATTCAAGCGTTCAACTTTTTACTATTATTTTTTCATTTATATAAAATTATACTCAGTTATGAGTTATTGTTGCCTTTTTATGACACGTTTTGTGTGGATTTAATTTATGCCATGCCATACACTGCCAAAAGATAAAAAACAAACAGAACAATTGAAATCTTCTTCACTCCTTAGACCGAATCATTGGATCCCCGGTATCGGGTTTTCGCTATGTTCGCATTGAATCGCATATTTTTAAAGAGAAATTCGCCGGTGGGGGAGGGGGTATCACTGTAATAACCTGAAAGAAATTGTTGTATTTTGACTTTTTTTTTTTTGAATAAACCGAAAAATAACAGAAAAATAGTATGCAAAGAAGTTATTAACCGTATACTTAAATATTATAAAAAAATTTTAGAGAAATCTGCGGGGCAAAGTGCAACTAGCGAAAACTTGGAAGTAAAAAAATATATACATTTCAGTTGCATCTCCATCAATAGGTCGAGAAAAAGCTGGGATTTTTTTAAAAATATTCATTTCTGTGTGATTGACGTATATTTGAATAAAAGGGGTGACTTCCGGGTTTTTTTAGCACTACCATTACCGACGTTTTGCAGGTACCTATTTCTACCAAAAGAGATAATTTTGATCAACTATTTTTGTTGACTTGCCGCAGTCGCAAAAATGAACACTCCATCATCGATTAAAAATCCAATGTTAAAGAATGGTTGTGATCTGCCTACACACACACCCGCTATAGGTGAGAAATTACAATAACCTTGTAGAAACGACAATTTTTAATACTTTCATCTATACCTTTCAATACTGGAAAGATATTTGCGAAAACCTCCTACGTAAATGTTTGTCAAATCCATCTGCGGGCTTGACCCAAAAACGGTCCCGATCGGTTTATAATACGTCCACAATTAATAATAAAATTTGAATTCCAACTTGCTTCCA
Organism: Glossina morsitans morsitans; assembly: GCA_001077435.1. Classification (NCBI taxonomy): domain Eukaryota; kingdom Metazoa; phylum Arthropoda; class Insecta; order Diptera; family Glossinidae; genus Glossina; species Glossina morsitans. Next base: position 98,615 of record CCAG010022953.1, read on the forward strand.
ATTTATATCTAATTTCTTTGCTATTGGGTGGAAAAACTGCTTATGTGTATTAGAATAAATAAGAAATGAGTTGGAAATAAAATGGAATTAAAATGTTTTTGTGAATTGTGTATTAATACACCGATCGGAATTATCTGTGTACTGACAATGAAGGTGATCCTGACGAACATTCGGGTCATAGGTTTTAAAAAACTCTTCACGGGATCGATATTTATAGACAAGAATACAAAGAAGATGTGGCGTTTTTCGGAGGTTGTTCTAGTTTCCTCCGTATTGCGGGCGAGCACAAAAACAGAGCATATTCAGTTTTTAGCAACACATTCTCAATTGATCAATTCGTGCCAAATTTCAGGTTCATGCTTAACTTTTGCTATTGCGGCAAGAGGAATATCAGAAAATAAGGGATCAAAATGATCCGTTTTGGTAGAGATAGGTATATGTCATCAGCATCTCAAAAGGAGAACAGGTAGGAAAAAAGTGATTACGCATTTAAAGGTCTTCTCATATAAATAAAATCCGCCATTCGGTGGTTACGTTATAAGCCTTTTTCAAAAGCCGTGTTTAGAGGCAAACGAGGCAATAAGGTTTTTTATTTGGTCTGAAAGCCCAGCATCATAAATCTACCATTCCAACTTCAAAGATCGTCTCCATTTCCTCGAAGATTTTGTGCTAGAAAGTGCGGCCTTTCGCGTATATTTGTCTGGAAACGCTTTTGAATAAACGTAAATACTTCTTAATCGCATCTATGACCGTATTATAGAAGTTAAAAATGACAGATAACGGGTTAGGTTGCACTTTGCCAGGAGGAATTCATTTGAGTCATGCGGACTTTTCGAAGGGCATGGAGAAAATCGTCGAAAGTTCAGGAAAAAAGTTACTTTCACTTAATTGTATTTTTACCATATACACATAAATGAATTTTTTTTTTGAAAATTATACAATGGCTTTGTTTCCTTAATACTGAGTGTGTTACTTGAGAATGATTTAGATAATGCTGGAAAAATTTTTGTAAAGTCCTTTATATCAAATTGCAAATGATGGACAGTAATACTTTTACACTTAAGTTTCTTTCAGTTTTCGGTCTATTTTTTGCTATTACAGGAATGTTTCTTTTTCCTTTCGTATTTAGATCAAATAAGTGCAGAGTTTCACGCCAACATATCCAACCAAGAACAGACCAAAAAGAGATACCCAGCCAGAATATTTGCAATTTACGTAGTATTTAATTTCTTGTTCGTACTACCAAAGGAATAATTCGGGTTTCATTTTCTCATCTTCATCTTCTGCTGGTCAATTTGAATTCTTCACATTGGAATATTTTCGGGTTTGAACTTTCGTCACAATTTCACTGGGATTTTTGCAAATAAGGACATCTATTAGATGTTGATTTCACGCGTAAACTGCAATTTTTTTTTAGCCCTTTCAAACCTAGATGGTATGCCATCGTCGTTCTTTTCTTTTTTACCGTTGTAGCTCTATAGGTCATTCCCCTTTTTTTGAGATAAGTACAATGACTAAAAGCTTGATTTTCAGTTGAAAATACGTTAGCCTTACTAAATAGTTACTGAGCAAATTCAATATTTCACATGGGCTCATGTGGTATTTCATTCCCTTTGATTATATTCTCGACTTAATTTAACTCACTTTAAATATAAGCTTTCCAAAGTACGCAATTGCCTAGTACTTAATAATAATTATCTACTTGTGTGTTTTACATTTTTTCATTATTCCTCCAAAAACAACTAGCAGATGATGGCAATATCTGTAGCTTAGGATGAATATCTGAGAGACATCTTCTACTACGACTGTCTACGTAGACAACGATTTTTTTATCCATCTCTCAGTTTGTCAAGAAATTCGTTTACTTTCCCGGTTAATATGTAGTGTACAATGGCAGCTTATGAGAAAGCTTAATACGATGTAGAAAAAACACAACCTTTCAGAAAAATAAAATCATATTTGATGGATTAAAAAAAGAAATAAATAAAAATAAGTAGTAGGTTTTTCGCGGTATGCGGCAGAAGGAAGATTATCATAATACATATTAATGTGCTGTCGAACATTTCTGCTTTTTCGCAATATCTTTATAACTTCTTGCTTTCTAATATTCCTATTTTGTTCCTTCAATTATTTATAAACACTCTTCGACTCTTTCATCGAATATATATGTAAAGATGTTGATTATAAATGCTTATTAATGCTTTTCTCAAAACATTCGTTATTCAATTAAGTAGTGTGTCCTGTTTGCTAATGACGGCCAGTTGTCAGTTATTTCAATGGCACACAACAAAAGAGAAGAATGGAATTACGTATGTAAACGTGACACAAACAGTGAAAAAACATATTCAAATAAATAAAGCAAAAAAAAAGGAAAAGAAAAAGAAAAAGAAGAGAAATAGGTTTTACTAAGTTAATTACAAACTCTAGAAAGTGCAAAACAATGTTTCTTAATGAAGAACCTTGTTTGGCCTTCGGAGTGATTTATGTAAGATTTATGATTTTAAAATCGCTCTTAATAAGTTTGTTTTCATTTGTGTTTTATAATCAACCAGTCGATAATCTTACTCTTTCTGTCTTAAGCACTTGCTAAAATAAGCAAATAAATAATAAGAAAATTTGTATACATAACGTGCTCCGTTACTTGCCTGCTCTTTACGTTGCAATGTGTAGATTTCGCAAAATTGTGTCTTACAAAATGTAAACTATCTCAGATATTTCTATTTTTGTATTACATACACAAGCCGTACATACACGCGCAAGCCGGCTCGTAATGTATAAAAATAAAGCAACGAAACAAACGTATAGAGAAAAATATTTTGTATATCTATATATATATATATATATATATATATATTTTAATGATTATGTACGGCACGCACATGTGTTTAGTTTAATGACAGCAACAACAACAAAATATGTTGTTATTGTTGTTTTAAGCGAGAAAAAATCTATAAAAATAGTTTCAGAATTGCGAAATAGTAAACAGTTTTCGAAATAAGGCAGAATTAAAGGAAAAGAAAAGAAACATCAAATGAAATAAAAGCAAATGAGAGAACTGCATTTGCATTCGCTTAAGAGAGAATTGCTCATATTTATTAAATGGATTCAAAAAGATTTATCAGGTGAAAGAGGTGCGTACAATGGGGACAATGTAAAAAAAAAATCCAAATTTTTTCCAATCGCAGCGAAATCTAAACAAACCGGTGAATAAATATAAATTTGTTACAATCTCTCGGACGATAAGTGCCAGAAAAATCAAATAATTTATTGCTGTCTGGTTTGTGAGGGTATGATAAAGTTACAATTTCTCAAATCAAAACATGGCAGATAATGAGTGTGATGGTAATATAAAAGCGAGTATGTACTTTAGCTTAAGCCAAACACATCTTGATTTTTTGTATTTCTTAGGAAATACATTTTTTGACCCTCAAGCCATAAATGCAATTTTTAATAATAGAAACTCGCAAAGTTTTCGCACTATACGTAGACCTTATTGAGCTGATGTGCATCAGAATGAAGTTCTACTTTGAAAAGGTTGAACGTTGGTGGAGTTTATCGGCGCACTTTTATCATCACTTCAGGTCTAATGACCTATTTTGACAAAGCGTTTATATGAAAAAATTTGAAATTCTAAAAACCCTTCGGCAAATGTTAAGTGAATGCGGCGGCGGGGCCTCTCCTTTAATCTTTGCAATCATTCTTATATTGGATATTATTACGTGGGATTATTTGTTACCATCCACTAATTGGAGTATGCGGGTTAACTTACTTCGATGACCCAACTCCCAAAATCAATAAATTTTATCGTCACCGGTTGCTAATAAGATGGCCATCTAAAATCATAGATGAACAGAGAAAGCAAACTTGCCACAAAACCCATCGTATTCGGATTTTCGCTTCTGATATGCGCCTGAAAATCATTCATTCATTGCAATGGCCTAGGAATTGAATCGAAATCCTTGAAAAATCAGATTTATACGTACCGCTTTGACTCAGGTCGATTGTAAGGATATTTTAAAATTAGCCAGAAAGTGCTGTAAAATGACTAGAAAAACGGAGAAAGTCAGCTCCGACTTGTATGTGTTCGGTAAATAAGTCTTTGAAAGAACATGCCAGAGCAATGCACGCTCTCACATAGGTTGAAAACTAGCTAAGTTGTTATAAAAAAAAAAAAAAAAATTATACCAAAAATTAATTCACCTCAGGCAACGGTGAAAATGCTTCGGCAAAAAAACAAAAATTTCAAAAGTTAGACATTTCTCTTACATTAGGAAAATACTTACCGAACAATCTTCCGAACAACTACGAAAATTATATTCGTCTTCATGAAATCAAAATGAGGCAATTTTTTTAAATTGATGGTGTGTGAGAGACATTTTTACGGGTTTGACGCGAGTTCAATTTGTTTACTTCTGTCATCTGTAAATTTTCAATGGAAACATTTTACGAGTCCCTTTCGTTTTTTGTTGCTTTATTGCGGTAGTGGAAGTTTGCTCTCGAATACAACTAAGAAGTAATACAGAACAATATAATTGAAACTTAGATATAATATAAATCAAGGCAATGTGTACCGTGTTGTGTCGGCGTAGTGTTTGACTAGTAGCGTCTTAAACGAAGGATGCCTGTACAGAGTAAGTGAGATGCCTAAAATGTTGGAATGAAATCCACTATAGAAAATATGATGAATGCAAACGTGAATCTTTGAACTCTACTTGATGAAATGACGAACAAAGAAAAAGATTTGCATGCTTATCTCAGTAGGAGTTCTCCAGCAGAGAACTACAAAAATTTGTTGAAAAAACTTCTCCATTCCTTACATGAAATTTTCCTGATGTAGAAAGGAAATTTGAATTGACTTGGGGTTGAGTTCTCCAGCAGAGAACTACAAAAATTTGTTGAAAAAAACTTCTCCATTCCTTATATGATATTTTCCGGGTGCAGGAAGAAATTTGAATTGACTTGAGGTTGACAGGAAAATAAGTTTTTGCAATGAGGCCTATAGGTTATATACATCTATCGCAATACAAACTTTGAAAGAATATTTATTTATTTTTTTTTTGGTTGATTTAAATTTATGTTCTTTGCTTTTTGTAGAAAAATAAATATGAAAACCCGGACACAACTTGAAAATTCTTTCTGCCTCGTTCCACGTCTACAGTTTTCAATTCTTTTTTTTTATTATATCCTTTGTAATGTACTTCAGACATTCTTACTCTACTATCTTTACCTTTTTTACCCGCCTTCTCTTTTTAACATTCTGAGCATTATTTCAATTACCAAAAACTATGGTCTTTGTGTCAACAACACTTAAGCAATTTCTTATTTTTTGTGTTGATTTTGTTGTTCCTCTTTAGCTTTTTTTCTCTTTATTCCTTTACATATATATTGCATATATGTAAAAGCACGCAGCAACCTCTAATATTTGCTTAAACTTTTAGTGGTTGATTTCTTGATTTAGTATAATGTTAGACAAAGGCATATATACACAACAGCTAGATGCACTAGAAATAAACCATTATGTGGTTGCTTGAAGTCAGCATAGAAGTACGTAAAACACACGCTTATAAACTGCAAAATAAAAGTGTATATAAAACAGCTATTAAAAAAAAAAGAAAACAAAAAACTTAACAAAATGAATAAAGTTTCAACTTGAATACACAAAACTATACATCTACAAGGACGGACATTTATTGTTTTAATGAAATTTCGGTTTAGTTTCTATCCCGAAAGCTTTGTTTTATGTTTTCTTTTTCTTCTTCTTCTTCTTTAAACATTTAGTTTGAACGCATGTGACGTGGCTTTAGACAAATGCAATCTGTATTGCGTTGGAATTGATCTTGCGGAAAAAATATGTTCAAATGAGAGAACGTAAGAAGATGGAGTTAAAGTAAAAGCAATGCTAAAGAAGTTTAATAAACCTCTGCGTTAATACAGCGTAAAAACCTACTAATTGCTCTTCATTTACGAGAAAAGTTTGCGTTATATTGAACTGTGTACGTTGTTTTAATTATGTGTGCCGCCAAGAGGTTGGCGGAATACTGTCTTTGTTAAAACGTCTGTAGCATTAAATTCTGCATCGAACTAGACGCTCCTTCTCGTCTATTTATCCGTGTGCCTGCCTGTCTGCGATAATTATTCTCAAATTCGACAAACATTTGGAAATTTCTTGCGAGGAAATTGGTATAAAAAAGGGTCCATATCGACCGAAACACATACCCGTCGCAGAACATAAATTAAGAAAACGCCCATGGGCAGTTCTATGATACCTGTACAAAAATGGGCAAATTAATTTCTTTTCTTTTTTTTTTACTTCTTTTTGTAAAGACAAAAGTGACGAATATAAACGACTCAGCGAAAGTCGAATATAATTTTCTAATATTGTGTTACGTTATTTCAGAGTGCTTTAAAAAAATGTGTTTTAAGTTGAGAGCAGAACAAAACAGACGAAGTCTCAACATTCCGTATTTTGATGGTGTTTAGTTGGTATATACACTGCACTTGGAAAGTTTTAAGATAAATCCACCTTTTCTTACACTAATCGGTTGAAAGTAATTTTCTTAATCGATTCAACTCTTTCTGTACCTTTGTCTGTCTCCACATATATGCTTATGTTCAGCCTAAATGTCGCAATTAACGGTATATGTTGACGTAGTTTGGTCGCCGATACATTGATGTGCTTTGACCTAAGAGATAATCTTATGAGTAATGGATTGCATCGAACAATTTTTTCATTTACTTTTTCTTTTATTTTTTTCCAACTTGTTTGTTTTTTTTTTGTGCACAAAACCAAAAATTCGGAATCTTTAGCAATATTTGTAAATTTTTAAATTTAATCAGAGAAAAAGTCAGCGATCACTTTTAAAAATAGTGAGCTGTCAGGGTTTTATTTCTCTCCTCATTAAATTTTATATTTTGTTTCCTTGTGTAAATCTTTAATACACGAACGTGTTTCCTTTTTCCTTGAAGTGTACCTTAGATTTTCTTACTACTTTCTCCTGAAAATATGCAGAATTTTTTATATTATCATGCATGCATTTTTTTAGAAAATTATAAAATAATTTTCATTCATTTTTTCCTTTTACTACTTATACGATAGCAGTAAAATTTCATTTTATTTCTCTAACGTAAGAGTGTATGAAAAGGTCTTCATAAGAAACATATGAAATCTGTTTTTTTCGATGCTCTCTCCGCATAAGGCGGTCTTCTCTGTGGTAGTGGAGATACTCAGCAGGCAAGTGACTTGAGGTTATATGTCCTTTTTTTCTAATGTACACGTATCCTAACGACTTTAGAGGATTTTCATGAACAGTAAATGTATATTTGCGTATATCTGCTTCTATGCTCACAGCAACACATGAAAAAATGAATTTTACGGAGCTCAACTTGACTTGATGAGGGATGCGGTACTTATTTTCGTGACTATGACATAACGAGTATATTTTATTGTACACTGGGGATATTAAAAAATAAAAGAAAATTACAAAAGAGAGAAAAGCCGGGAAGAAGTTTTATTCTACTTTGAGCGAGTCTTTGAGTAAACACCGATGGTTGCTGACGATATTTGATTGTTGCCGTTAGATCTAATTGTTAGAAGATCTCATCATTATACGTTGTGGAGATCATGCAATTCTGTGCGGACCGTATACGTATATTTTTATGGGGTCTTATACTGTATGTATATTTCTACGTTACAAACAATTCGGAGATTTAATGTACCTTTTATAATGCATGTGACAAACTGAAGAACACATACATTTTTTTTTATTTATGAATGAAGAGAAAGATAATTAACAAAGCCTTTACTTTCAAAGTAAAAGTGAAATTTGTGAAATGAAAATAATAAAAAAAATATAATAAATAAATTTTTTCTTCGACAAAAAATTGTATTCAAATGCGAAGTTTCTTTCTGCCTTCATAAATTTGTAACAAGGCATTCTTTAAATTTGGCAGTCAATGCTAACTGGTTTGTATTTTTCTTTTCTTTTTTTCTGCACATAAATCTGTTTTCAGTTATTTCTAAAATCTGTAAATTCTTTCTTTTGTCACCCAGTGTCTTGCTTCAATAGTAATGTCTGCTAACGAAACATATTGACAGTTTTCATCTGCAATATGAATGTACTCTTATGCAAATACTGTAGCATTTTATAGTTTTATAACATTTTTCAGGTGCTCTACTCCACAGTCAACGCCTCTATTCCCCGTTGGTTAAAGTTTACCATACATAACTCAGCTTGAGATTTATTGATATTTGTGATATTGGATTTTAGTTTTATTTAAAGTTGCATTTTACACTGCACATACACAAACACACACACACACGCACACACACACACACACACATTGTCAATAATAATAAATCTTAAATGAAGTAAAAGATTCAAAAGAAATTTCAAATTTTTAAAATCACGTTCTAGGAAAATTAAAATTGCAAACAAACGTTTTCATGTCGATAAAACCAATAAAAATTTTTTCATTTAATTTAAATTCACAAATTTTTTAAAATAACTAAGCTAGTGCTGTTGGTGCTAGTGCTAGTTGCTCGCGCTTGTCCTACTTTAGTCCTAGAATTTATCTCTAAATAAATTACTTTCATAATAAATATAAAAATAACAATATTTTTACATTATTTTATTTACTTAGTTATTTTTTTTAATAATTTGACAGGCTGGTCTTTTTTTTTGCTTATTGACTTTTGGTCTTAGGTTTATTACATCTCAAAATGCTACTTCAACTTTATGAAGCATAGTAAAGTGATCAAAGTTTTTATGTACGTACTGCACAAACTATTTAATCAAGTCGTTATGATTATCTCTTTCTCTGTGGGAAACTTTTTAAGCCACACGTTAACCAGCCAAAAATGTTGCTATCCTCAAAGAAGCCATTTAAAAATAATTCCTAATGTCGAAAGTTAAGATAAAATAATCTGCGGAAAAATATATACATTTAAGTTGATACTAGTGTCTGCTAAAGTTATATAAAATTAAATTTTAAAAAATATTCTTAAATATTTTAGAGGCTGCAGTATACTTTTCATGGCAATTTAATTTTAAAAATTTAAAGCGTACCTTTCGGGGCTACGGAATAATTTATTATGAACAAATTAAATCATTTATAGAGATAATCATCTCTTTTCGCCCTCGCCGCCGCGTTATCAATCTTTAGGCTTCAGTTGATTCATATAAATAATTCCATTTATGTATTTTTTGAAACAAATTATTACAGAAAATTAATTTACATTTTATTTGTGTCTACTGTTAATCCTTTAATTTATCATAACTCCATTAAACAAGTAAATGCTCAATATAATCGGTACAACGTATGTCGAAGGCTGGCATTGCATATAACACATAGCAACAAAAATGATCCCTCACCGAATGGGCAATGAATTGAAATTTCCAGTCACTTCAGACTACTTGTTTCCCTTTCTCTTCGTCTCTTTTTTTCCCTCTAAAATCTCCGATGCCATTATATTAATTGCTAAGTTAGAATCGCAATCTATATATTCCATGTAGTTTTAGTTGTAGTTGTATGTTACTTACGAAAAATACAAACAAACTGAGAACACAATTCTCCATTCAGTTATTATTTTTTGCAGGATTTTTGCACTCACTAGCGAAACTAAAAAAATGGGAAAAAGTATTTACACTTTTTTTTTCTTCATTACTGTCATGACATTTGCCAGCTTTTTACACTGTGCCTGTGTATATGTACACAATATGTGTGTGTAAAAATTCATGTCTATTCGTTTGCGTTTATATTCCGACAATGTGTTTTTGAATTTAGAGAAAAATGTGGTCGAATTTATTATTAAAAGACTCTCTTTCTCAGATTTAATAAAAAAACTGTGGTTTAGTGAACTTTTGTAGACATCATAGACGAAATACAGTATAGGCGCGCAGTATTAATTTTATTACATCGCTTTGTCAAGTGTGCATAGAGTTCATATTTTGAAATCACATCTCCGTATCTGCGCTGTCGGAACGCTTGCGACTAAAAATTGGGGTCAAATGTTGCAACATTCATTGTATTCAGCACTTAATTGGTTCGGAAAGTGAACGCAGATTGCCCTTAAACATGTTCACGAAGAAAAACAAGTTTGGCAAAGCGTTTTCATTATTGATTTCGGTCCTGCAACGGCTATTGATCGGAAATTTGGCTTTAAGAACCAATTAAAAGTTTAATATGAATGTAGGTCTCCAAACGTCCATTAACATATATAAAGGTAACAAAAAGTTTTGACACTCCCTTTTTTCAAATCGGTCTTAAGGTCATTCAATCGACTGTTTAAGGAATAAAAAGATTGAACGACATTAATGTTTCTTTGAATCTTATATGGATTCCGCTTTGCTAGCTTCAAAGTAGATCCATAATGCTTGAAGTTTTGATTGAGTTGTGGGTGATGATGAAAAAGTTCGCCTTTTGTAAATACAAGCGTATACTTCATCCTGCGAATGTTATCCAAAATACTAAAAGCAATAATTTACACTTTCAGTCGAACTAAGTTTCCCGCGTAAAATTTCGTTCAATAGCTTTTGTTGCATCCGTGGCAGGTAAAAGTCAAGTCGGTCTTCATGAATTTATTTTTAACATTTTATTTGATATTTTCGGCAGTTTGACAGGCGAAATTTTCCTATTCTCGTAGTTATTTTGTGTGTTAGTTACAGTAACTTAGGGACGCTACATTTTGTTTTTTTTGCAAAACAGTGCAAATATCCCAGTTTCGAGGATTGTATTCCTGATGACGAAAAATATCGTTCGAACTCAGTGCTGCCTTGGTAAATGTTATGGCAAATTCACTTCGCCAAATCAATAATTTACCGGTAGTTTGCTAACTTTTAACGGGGTCGAACAGATGGTGCTGAACGCAATGGATGCCTGAAAGCTGCATCAGAAGAATTGAAAAACTCTTGAGAATAATTACCGTCGATAATCAAGCAGTGAGCCCTAAAGATATCAAATGGCATTGTACCGCGTTTAGTGGCAGTCAGTGGCTGCAATATCAAAATTGCATGAATGCGATTCGAATTGATTTGTGTCCCAAACGATCGTATTCTCCACGCATGTTCTGCATCATTATTATCAGCCCGCAAATCTCAAAAGAATGCTTTAGAGAAGATATTGTAATTACAGAGATAGCCGGTTTTATGAAAGAGACAACGAGTGGCTACAGACGCGTTGGACTGATTGTGTCGTCCTTGAAGGCAGCTATGGTGATAAATAAAGACGAATTTACAAACATATTTTGTTTCTTCTCACTCAGTTCCGGAATTTGTTGACCGATATATTATTTGGTTAACTAACATTTCCAATATAAAAAATCGGTGAGCATCTAAATGTATGATTGTAAATGTATAAAAAATATGTGCGAAAAATGTAAATATGTACTTAACAAAAACTATATAGTTTGCGGTAGCCTCAGTAGAGTGTTATCTACTTATAGAGGAGAATTCATAGCGATCTTCTACTCGTAAGTTTCTGGTTTTGTATGCGCTTAAAAAGCCATCGAAAATTAAGATTTTCTATTTGCTCTCTGAGAGAAGGCAATATTACTTTGTAGTTGCTTTGATTATTTGTAAACTTGCAAATATACTTTTTTTTCTTTTTTTTTCAAATCCTTATCACATTTTTCAAACTACAACTAAGCTTTGCTTTTGGTAAACAATTCAATATAAATTATTACGTTTCTTCATATTTTCAAGATAGTCATCTATGCTAGTTTCGACAGCTTTGCCGCTGGCCTTAGCCATTTTCCAAAAATACACGGCTACCTCCACTAAGAAATTTTTCATAAAATCATTCAGATCGTTATCTTCGAGGACTTTTTGATATTCTTCGTCACTCATACCGGTGTCGGATTCTTTATTCAGCAATAAAGGGGTTCGCCCCATCTTTGTAGAACAGCCAAAAAAAAGGAAGAAATATTTATGAGCCGAGAAATTACATTTCAGGCAAATTTCACGTGTTTACCGATTGAAAAGTTTCCAAATAAATATTGTCCTTTTTCTCTACATTCTTCTCCTCGATGGCTGTTTCCAACTTGTATATATATGTTTCAATATCGTTAATACGTTTGCAATTAGCCGGCAAGGAAAGTTTAACTTTATTAAAATAATTGATTTGACTTCTAAAAATGTTATTCAAAAAAGTTTCGGTTTCCAATTGAATGTGTTGCTCAAATTCTTTTTGAATATCATCACTAAACAACGAACGCTTTATCACACCAGCTCCATTAGGCTGAAAGAGATTTTATAATTACAACGTTTGTAAAAAACTTATAAACACTTTTTAACCAGAAACTTACTTTAATTAGGCAAAATACTGTTAACAAAATAATAATTTTTATGGAAAACATTGAAATCTCTTATCTGCTTTTTTCGAAAATAATCTTTTGATTGAATTGTGTAGTGTTTACAATCCGAGCTCACGCTGTCGACTAAAAGCCCCCAGCAAGTGTTTTAATTATACTTAGAAAGGAGATGTTATTCAGCAAATTGATTCATTAAAACAATTATGCTTATGGGTTATCGCAGCCCCCACCCCCCTCCCCCTCCCCCCACTTTGATTTCTAATTATCATAACAAAGTATTGAAAGGCATCTATCAGTTTCTAAATTGATAAGATTCTCCTTTATAAAGAAATGTGCTGATGTTCTATCCTCTCCGATCTGCCGCTTATGTGTTTTCTTTCCACTCGTAGAAGCTAGTATGAAATTTGATAATAACTTTGCGGGTGTAAAGTTAAAGACCTTCATCAGTTTCAAGTGACTGAGTTAAACTTAATATGTGTGCCCTAGCAGACATTTTTTTCAATGGGCCCTTTTTATTTTCATGGAATAGACTTTTGTCATAAGAAAATTTGATTTGAAGATAAGAATATTAAAAGAAGATTTTGCATTGATTCTTTTTAAGAAGATTACATGAAAATTGGTGCTAACATTTTCTATTGTAAGCCTACCAAGGGATCAGTCAGCAGAGAAACTTTCGTTTTGAATTTGCTTTGTCTTAAGAACTGGCAAAAGTGGCGATTATGTCCTAACTAACTTTGGATCTAACGACGATCGCTTAAATTGAGTTGAGGGCTGAATTATTAAGAGAAAGAGAGAAGTTCAAGAAGACAATTCAATAGTTTTCGTCCCTAGCTCCGATCGTATAAAAACGTATAACAAATGCATTTTTTACAAACTCCGCTTCCTTTATAAGAATTTTAGGTATAACCCCGTTTTTGCAGATATCGCTGTAAGACGCGCCCAAACTAGTTATAAGGCGGTTGAAGGGTTAGTGCTTAGTTACGGTAACTACCCCTATAACGATGTTTTGCTGTTTTTTCATCGCTCAGTTACTAATAGTTCTTGTGTGTGACGGCATATAGATTACATATTAGTTAAAGTAACTGGCTTGCATTAGTTGTCATGCCCATCGGCCTTTTGTAAGGAGATTGTAAGATGCTAACTAATGTGAGCAATTCCTGCTCCCTACAAGCTCTACCCCACTTAAGGAGGTCAAGAAGTTGCCAACAGTTCAGTTAAAATTGTAAGCAGCTTAATATGTAACTTGATTTCTACAAAGAAGTTTTCGACCTGCGCATACTACCAGTTTGTAGACTTAATGGCCTTAACATCCGCTTGAGAAACGATGAATAAGTCGAACGGTGATAAGCAGAATGGCAATATTTGCTGACTCTCGTAATTTAATTCGTCTACATTATGTGTGGTTTATGAGAACTTGAATACCATAAAATATGCATTAAAGAAGGAAGACGAACTAAATTTATTGTAATTTGACGGCTGGTGACGAAGATTATATAATTTCGCGTATTTATTAAATTTGAACTTGATACATTACGTATGATTTTGTCATGTGTGATCTGATTCTTATATATGCACTTTATGGTTAAGGAAGCATAACAAAACAGCATCATCATCATTAAAGCCTTACCTAACCACCACTCATTTGAGGCATTAGTTAAACAACACATTTCAGCGTTATAGCGACCACAACAACAATAGAAACCGTTTCTATAAACATTTCTTTGACCAAGTTGGAAGCATTAACGCTATTGCGTTTGCTTTTAGGTTCATTTTGGTAAGGCATTAAAATTTCATTATGCAAAACTCACGTTGCATATAAGCGTACAAGCAGATGGGTGTATTTTTAGAAGGAAATAGTGAAACATATACCAAACATGTTGTTCGCCATGTGATAATCGCAAAATCCATTCAACAACACTACGTATGGCGACATAACAGTTTATGTAGAAACAATTCAATCAATACGAGCACATGTGCACGCATGCAATCATACAATTAACATTCACTTTATTCTCCTGTACAGTATATAGTGTAGTTTGCATTGCATATGCTGGAGAGTTCCGACATCTGTTGGCACGCTCTAGCCAATACTTACTTACACACAAAACGTTTTCGCTTAACTTACGGGCATTTATTATAATCCGGTGTTTGCGTCTATGGACGGTGGGTGTCAAGGTGGGTGTAAAGAAAAATTGTCAATTTAATTATATGCATAAACATTTCGCTTTCAATTTTAATGAAAATTAGTTTAGTCTGTTAGTGATGGTAGACAGAGTAGCTGTAATAAAATAATAACTTTCTTTCATTTACAGTAGTTTATCAATATATTGATGACAAAATGATGTGAAATATTGCTTAATTGATAATGGGAGTATTGATATACTTTCAGCGAAAGTATTGTCAGCGAAAATTTTAAAAATAAAGAAGAAAAACAAAAATTGTAAATTGAAAGTCTGAATGCTCGAAGGAAATGATGTTGTGTTAATACGCAGCATTTTGCACTGTGATACGATTTTTTGAAAATAAAAAATAATAGGAAAACTTAGACACTTTTTTAGATATTGGATGCTATTAGGGTTTAAGTTCATTATTTAAACAGGCAGTCAAGTCTCTTCTTACCAGGCCGAACACGATGAAGTCATGTTTCGGGTAGTTTCACTTCACTAAATCTGACTTAATTTTACCAACATGTACTCTAAAGCGTGAAGAAAGTCGAATTTATTTCTATAGACCAAAGACCTCAAATAATACCACCAGAAGTAGTCGAAAGTTGGTCAACCACTAACCCTTCGATGTTAGTCGATCTTAAAATTTCTGTAAATTATTGCCTCACTAAACTTATCACGCGCTGAAAAGATTCTTTGACACATCGTGCCACATAGCCTGATCTTCCTCAAACCAGATATTGTTTAGATCAACGTCTTCCCTTTTACGCCATCATCTTTAACATCGATGTATAACACTCTTCATTCACCGAAGGGGGATCTATATGCTCATCTGCAAGGAAATAGAGACCGATTGTGCCAATAGCCCAAAAACCAACGTCAATCTATCGCTTTTACTGATTGTGAAGAAACTTCGTAATTGTGGATTGTAGATTGGATTGAGAATTAAAACGATAACTTTACTTATTCACTTACTGATCGAGGTGAAAACGAGGTTTATCTGTAACACGAGGACGATTCGACGAGGATTGGAGCACGAGTTCGAAAAAAAATTTCAATCATTTCCAAACTTGCTGAAGCGTATATCTTTGCATTACAAAAACTGCAAACGTTTCCGAGTACAACTAACAAAAACAGAATTAATTCGATATTTAAAAAATGACCGCAATTTGAATTCGACTTTCGCCGATGAACGATTCCCCTCTCAGCGATTCTCTCTTCCTTCGATTGCCTCCAAACTTAAATTGTAATTTTAACATAAGATTCTCTAGCGGTGGTACGTAGAGCCTTTTTTCGATAAATTAAAATTTGTAGATCCCATGATCGATTTTGGGGCGGATCTTTACGAAGAAAGACGTTTTCAAAGCTTTCGCCGCTTTAAGTGTGCGCGGATTTGTGTAACACTAAGAAGCTATTCAGAACGGTTTTTGAAACCAAGCTTGTCTGTCCGTCTGCCCTGCTACAACGCTTAAGCGAGAATTACCTTTAAAAATTGTCCTCAAACGTACTTTGCTTTTTAATTGATTTATTTTACTAAAGACCATTAAAATAACTTTAGTCATATTTTTTATTTAAGATTACATTGAATTTTTATTATTTTGATTATATATATTTATTTAAGATTATATTTTTCTGTTAAGCTTTTTTGGTGCGTTGAATTTAATGGCCATCCATAACCTGAAGGAAATTTTAGGTGAAGTTTTAAATTTAACCTCTGGTAGACTTGCTCCGTTCATACATATTAAGGGCATTACTTGCAATTTCGCTGCATTTATGAAAAACAAATTTTTATTCTATTCCTGTGTATAGCTGCAATTGACTCATTATCCCTACCTAAAGTTGCGTCAGGGTATAATTTAACCGCTATTTATTTAGTCGTCTGTAAACAACATAAAAACCAAATTCCAAATTAACAACAAATACTGTTGAACGCATTACCATTAGGTCGCATGAAGTACGTGTGCGCACAGTACAGAGGGAAAACCCCTTTTTATTCATTTTCAATAAATATCAATTGTCTGGTTTTGTTTGAAAACCATCCGTACTATATGTTGTCATATAAACGTCTGTCTGTGGGGGGCAAATTATAATTTATATTTAGTTTATCCTCTTCACTCTTCTCGTCATATTTTTTAGCCCGCATAGTTACTGGACAACGTTTAACGGCAACATATTCTTCTCCTCGTCTCACAATTGCTTAGCCTTTATTATTAAAATTTTTTGTGTCATTATGAATCTCCAGAGTATGAAAGAGTTTTCAAGTAGCATATCGTGGTATATGTGACATTCCGAGTCATGTGTGTTTATTATATTCACGATATTTTAACACATAGCTACGATAGTCAGTTTTACTCCTTCTCGTAGAGGAGAATTGAAGCAAAGGCTGTTGTGGACGCAACATTCATATCTTGTGTATATGTTTAGTATTGTGCAAATATTGTGTCCCTGTTGAAATGTTGAGAGAGTGTTTTGCAAACAACATTTTATATGAGGTTGTTTTATAATTTTCTAGTTGTACTTCCGTTTCCGTTATGGCTATTTACTGTTGCCACACAACGTACTACGGCATAAGCTGTACACATATAGCGTCGCTTCTATGCAACAATTCTTCTTATACGTACATATATATGCGTACAATTGTAGCTCCATGTCCATATATATATAATTTTGCTCTACTTTTTTTTTGTATTCCTTTTTTCTCCATTTGCCATTTTCAATGGCGCCAGTATACATTTTATGTGAAGGAATAAAACAGCAACTAAAAGAAAGCCAGAAAATTGTCATTTATTATGCATTCATTCATTCAACATTCATTGTTTGCTAATAGGATTGTTGTTCACCAGAGAAGTGGAAAAAGGACCATATTTTTTTTTATTCTTATATAAATATAAAGAAAAATCTTCAAAAGCATGCAATTTCCTTTCGGAACGTAAGTATGCAACTGCAAATTAAGCAATTTATCGTTTTCAGACCGAAAAAATTTGGAAGTCTTTTTAAAATGCTCACCTTAAAAGCCCGGATTTAAAATTTTTCTTTATAAATAACTGAAAAGTACAATATTTTTGAGTTTGCGAACAAAACGGTGGTAACTGTATATAGATTAATATGAAAAGCAAATAAAAAATTAGCATTTTCTTCGTACTTCGCGTTATCATATGCGATTTATTTAGGATGTGTTCTTATCCACTTTGTAAAATAAAAATTTAAAAATATGCTCAACAATTTTTTCCTATCCTCAAAACATATTTCACTAAAAGTATGCTTGCAAATGTAAATTTTTGACATAACTAAAAGAATGCTTCAATTATTGCTTCCATTTTGCAAAGTTTACATGGTTTCGGAATTTCCGAGTAATGTTTGTTTTATATAGAAAATAAATTCTTAGTAAAGAAAGAACCGAATAATTTGTTAAGGAAATTTTATATAGTTGTGTTTTTTCTCTGCAAAAATTATTTTTATATCTATATGCACATGTTAAAGAAATTCTAAAAACTTTAAAATATTTTCAATTTGCTGCTTATGAAGTAGTGCTGATATCGGTCTGAAATACACCCCTGTCTTCCGATAATTTACTATCAGATATTGTTAGATAATCCACATTCATCGTAGCCACTCATACTTTAATTTTTTTGCATTAAATTTGAGCAAAGTGATGCCTTTGAACTTCAAAATGATTAGCTAGCCGCTAAAAGTTGAAAAGTAGTTCTTATGTTTGCTAAACTTTTGAGTCAACAATTGTGTACATTAATTTTTTCCTTAGAGAGAGAAACATATAAAATCGCAAACATTTCCCGAAGCTGAATTTTCACAGACGAAGTATCGCATTCACCAATTTATACGGTATAAAATATCGCAACTTTTCTTTCACATTTCTTTATATCTTGGTGATAATGTAATTTCAAATTTTTACTAAGGGTAAATAAATCATTTGTTTGGCTTTGACATGAACTAAACTTATCTTTCAACGAAAACTGAGCACAAAAAGAAAAGAGAAAATACTGCCTGACTTAACTAAAACAATTAATCAAAGTTTGCTTAATACTTGTAATGAAGGCAGACATATTGCTATGCTCTTCTTCACTCATTTCAACATAATTCTTTAATTTCATTTAATTTGCATGCAGAAAGGAAAACATTGTAACAAAAATCAAATGCCATTAAAAACAAAACATCTTTAGCCTGTTTTCTATTCTTCTCATGGTTACCTTTTAAATTCTCTCACTTTTCATTTAAGAAATTTTCAACACCAAACAATTTATGAAAGCAATGTACGTAAAGACTTCGCAAAATGGGTTGGTGCATGTATGTATTCTATTCAATGTAAAGGAGTCTGCTTATATGCAATACAAAAAGTTTTCATGTGCTTTTCATTTATCTGATTGTATTTGAGTTTAAAAGTAACAAATTAGAGGAAAACAACAAAACAATGCTTACTTCTCTTTGTTGAATTCTTTAGAATAGCAAACATAATGTTTGCAACAACAATGCTTGAGGTCATACAGTCAATTATGTCATTTAATCGCTGAAATATTAAATGAGAAGTCAAAGCATTCAATAAGAGAGAGTTGAGCCTTCAAAAACAAAATGAAAAAAGGAAAAAAAAAAAGAGGAAACTCATTCATGTTTTTACAAGTTCTGTGATTTCATTTATACGACAAGAACAGCTCACTGCAATGTTTACTAAATGTTAAAACAGACGTCTGCATACCAAAACTTTTATAGTCCTTCTCTTTTAGTACCAGTCACAATCAGCTAACCTGTAATTAACTTATTGCAAATGACAACGAGACATGAATAACTAAAACGTTGACGTGAAACACAAATAGAAAGAAAAGCCAAGGGGTCGAGATTTAATTTTACCCAACCACAGAAAGAAGAAATTTAAAAAAAAGAAAAATAAAGTAGAAAACCGTATATCTTTTAAATTAAGCAGAATATGTTGAAAGATATTCGCTTTCATGTAATGCTATTACAAAATTTTATTTCAACCTTAAACCTAATGTTTACAGAACAAACATAACTGAAAACTTTCCAGACAATCAAAAAAAAAATTAGAAAACAACGGAAACAAACATCCTATTAATTAATATGACATATTATTGCTAAAATGTTGTAGGAACAAAACTTTCTACCTTTCGGTTAATTTAGGAATTTCTAATAAGATCCGTTAACACCACGAAATTTGATATTCACCAAAAAAAAACCAGCTGGCTTTTAACGTGCTTTTTCACGTCTTTATTAAAATTCTTTTCACTTTTTATACCACACGCTACTCGTGATATAAGGGTATACTAAATACGTGCACAATTACACAACACTCAGGCAAACCTCATCAGCACAGATCGAATTAGAATCACTTCAGGCCGAACTTTAAAATGTTTTGATAAAATTTGGACATGTTTGGCTTGCGAACGAACGCTATTGAAAATATTTCGAACCGCTTTTTCGACTACTTCCTCGCAGTTAAGAGAATAACTGTGGGGTGATGTAGGGTATTTGAAGGTGCGTAGTGCTTCCGGTTGTTTCTTGTTTGAAACTCAAATAATATCTAAATAATGCAAGCTTTCTGGTTTAAGTTTGGTAAGAACTTATCGCTAAAAGTTATACATTATTTTCGTATAATAAATAACCCCAAATATATGCTTTAAAATGTTTAAAAATTCATCTTAAATTTTTTCATATTGTTTTTTTACCCTACATACGCTCTTGTGTAAAAGGCTAACGCTTCTTATAAAAAGCTTAATATATAAATTACACAATCGATCCCGTCGATTACGAATAATGATGTATGTTGTTTTCAAGATAAGGGGAAATTTTCAAAGTGAATAAACGTATGTTATAGAGTGTTCTTTCCGTTGTTCTTACATACAAATACTTAGCGTAATAAAGCGACGTGCAATCTGCATTTTTTCTTTTCATTGTTCTAGGGGTGTAAAGTGGTTTTGCATTCTTATTTTGCATACGGATAGAAAAGGCTGAGCGTTAATAAGAACAAGTAAGAAAATCCCATTCGGCTGCAACCGCACCTTTAATACCCACCATAATAAAAAAGACTAAAAAAAAAGGAAAAATTCACCCAAAAAATAGGATATTTATGTCGCGTACATGAGTATAAGGAGCAAAAAACACGGAAAGCACAAGTATTCTTAGTGAATTCTAGGCCATTTTAAAACTCTTTTGCAAATTTATTTGCGATCTTCATTTTTATGACAGGAAGAATGTTCATCACGGGTACTATACAGACGGACAGACAAACATGCGGACATTCTAGCTGCATTCCGAATTTGACCATGATCAGAAATATACATTATTTAAGAGGTTTTTCAAGGTGTCTTTTGGGTTTTGCGAACGTTTTGACAAAATATTATCCTTCGGTGATGGGTATAAAAATCACATAACGATTTACAATCAACAACCAGGATACGTTATATATTATTAAAATATCTTAATGTATGCTCCGTACGAACGAATAAAAAGGGAGATAAATTTTATGTGGTTTAGATCAAATACTTTACTACTCACAACTTTAAATGCTTAATTTTATTGTCTCCTTTAAAGTACGAAATGGAATAAACAGAGCGATTCAAAAGATTCAGAGGAACATATTTGATACTTAAATTTCTTCTTAACAAAGTTATGGAAAACAATAACGGACAGACTTTTAATGTCCGTAATTTCGTTACTTAGGAACATTTTTAGACCATATTTTAAGATTGCAGTTGAGACTTACCTCTTACATTTAATGAATATAAATTCAATTAATCGCACATACACCTCACGCAACGACTTGTAACGAATAATTAAAACGTGACTCAATTTGTTCAATCATAATACTTATATACAGTATTGCTTTAAAAAGCTCCGCCATCGCTCAATTTCGCCATGTGGTATTTTTAAAGAGTTTATCTGTGATGATGTTTATATAAAATCACAAAAAATAACAAATAGTTGCAAAAACCATTCTTTTACAGAGTTGTCTACTTATTTTGTTAATTTGTACGCTTAACACAGTGATAATCCACAATCTGGTTTTATAATAGTATACATTTATGCTTACTTGTTTATTAAATAATTTATTGCCTATATCAAGGATTAAATTCTAATTAACATTGTTTGTCGCTTATTGTTTACAATATTGTCATTAAAAAATTTACATAAATGTTTTCGTCTGTGAACTTATTCCCCATGTTCAAAAAGTAATAACACTAAATTTTCTCCATGTTATGAATGCTCTCCGAAATGTTCACAAGGAATATTGACTATTTAAGAATGACGCGTCGTTTGCGTAAAACTATTTGCGTGGATCTTAGGGTCTTGACCTCGGAGCTGTCCACGCTGCATTGTTGCCTGAAGACTTTTTCATTAGAAATAGACTTACATAGTTTCATAACCGCTCTATTTACCTTGCTTGACTCAGAGAAGCGCTTCATTGTTTTAACTCGATCAAGATAATAAAGTCAAATCGGAAAATGCACATCTTCAGATCAAAGTAAACAAACGCAACTTGTATGGGCATAGGCTTAGATTTCAGATATCAGTTAAAGTGCTGACGACATAACGACAGAAACCACTACAAATTTTTAAGAAAATCAATTAGTTTTTAGTTAGGACTTAAGTGATTCGTTCAGTTGTCATGAATGATATAAAAAAATAATTATGATTCGATTTCCCTAACAAAGCTGTATGCCAGTATCATAGAGACCCGAAATTTTAAACACGTTTTACTCGAAACACGATTTCTTAAAACTAAAATCAAAAGTTTCATATAATATTCTCCAGTAAAACACATATGGCCGTTTCGATAAATTGTCTTAAACATTATTAATATAATTTAATTTAAATATTCGCTAATCCCACAAAAGTCTATTTCGTTAAAATCCTCTCCGTCTTTGCTTAGCTTCACGCATGTAAATTAAAATTTTTATATTCAAATTTGAATGCGATGCATTGCTTGCCGAAAGACCTCTTAAATTAATGGAGTGCGAGAAGGATTTCGGTGTTGTTGTGTGTTAATATTTTTCAAAAATATTCTTATTACTATTTAAATATATTCTTAATAGTACCCTTGAATATTATTATTCTTATTTCTTTCGCCTCAAAAAGAGAAAAAGAAATACAAGACGCTTATTATCTTGCAGTGGTCTGGCCCCGTAAAAGAATAAGTATGGATAAGCCCGCGCTATTGAAATGGAAAAATGTTTCTACTTTTTGATCACAGCATATATAGATATAGTACCCATATATATATATATATCTATATATATATTAGTATACTATACTTACTATACTATACTTATATATAACACTGTGATATATATATATATATATATCTTTATATACATATGTATGTGTAGGAACATTAAAAGTTTTTTCAACTCTATAATTCCGCTGTATGTAAAATAGCCAGACATGTTATAACTGACACATTATATTGGAAGTACAAGCACACTTTATGTGACTAACTTACATATGAACGGAGATAATGACAAATATCGAGAAAAAATTCAAGCAGCACAGTATAATTAACCTTACATATATGTATATGCATTGATATAATATATAATAATGTGTACGTGACATTTCTGCGGTTTGTTTACGTGTATTGAATTTTTTTAGTCTTACTTTTTTTTTATAAATTTCTAATATCAAGCCTTTTTTTAAAATGAATATTTTATATATATTTATTTTCTTAGTGGTTTATTTATTTGTTTATTTATGACTTATGCAAGCATGTAAATATACACTTTAAACTATGAAATCGTAAGAGTATACATATGTACACATAATACACACACATGAAAGCGCATTGCAATCATTAACTTATTGTGGTTTGAATTTTAGTATATCAAGATAATTTAAATTGAAGCAATTATTGTAATTAAATGTACACTTATCTCTGCCTCTATCACTCTCTTTAATCATCAGCATAAAATCGTTTAAGCCTTTGTTCGATTATAAGTGTATTCACATATGTGATGCATCTATCTGTATATTACTATATCGTCGAATAAGGCAAATAACTGACGTAGTGATGTTTACTTAAGTGATTAAATAGCTTTTAATTTATTAAAACGGCTCACAAACTTCTTTCAAGCAAGTAAGAAAGCTTTATTCGCTTTAAGATGAATCTCTCATAACAATATCTTTTAATAAATTTAAAAAAATCGCATAATTTCTTTTCAATTTTCCTGTTTCAAGTTATTCTTGCAGACAAATTTATGTGGGTTTGTTTAACGTTAGTTTAATATTGAAATTTTAAGGTTCTTTTTCGATATGGTTTCGCGGCTCATGATCGAATTCATATTCATTCATTTAATATTTTGTAATGAATTTATAAGGATTTTGTGCTAGTTTTTACGACTTTGAGAAACCCTACAGCCTAAAGGTGAACATTACTTAACCGACCTTTGAACGTTGCGGTTGATGTAAACAGGATGAGAAAGTTAACATACCATAAATATCAACGTTAGCAATAAGCACTAAAGCCCTCTCAGAAGTATTCCGCTGTGATTGATTTCTAAATTGTACTTCTGTTCCGATTTTCTTTTTTTTTTTTTTTGTTTACAACGGATTACATTCTCTTTTGCATTGAAGCATCAAAAAAGAACAGTAACTACCAAGTCAGCCTTTCCTAATGTAAATAACGTTTTAACCAACCTCGGCGTTAGCTTTAGTGGGATGACGAAATCTGATGCACACCATGTGCGGGTGATATACATAGCAAACAACAGCCTTGTTGAATAGATCTGGTGATCGGTACAAAACTATCTTTTTCCTTTAGTCCATATCCCATTTCGGAAACAAATTTCTAACAACTGTTCAGCAATCAATTTATTGCTTCTCTGAAATGGCAATAGCAAAAAACCAGAAAAACCTCACTGTCTTTTCGACTGCCACAACTTCTCCATTTAACAAGAAACATTGCCCAATTTTCAAGTACAATAATCGCTGACACTCGAAGGGACAACATTTTTCGGTTATCAGTTTGAGTTAGTGATTTTTTCTTTTCTTACTTAACTTTTTTCACTTAACTAATGATTTGGGCAACAAATAAACTGTTTCTTCTGCTTTCCTACTAAACTGAAAGCAAATCATGCAGAAAGTACCGTTAATGTTAAGCGGAGGTTCTTTAACGTTTACAATTTTCCAATCTTAAACTCCATGAGAAAAGTTGAGGTCAAAAACGACTTTCAATATTCTTTTTTTGAATACAATTTTCTGGTGACATGAAAATCTAAAGAGTTTTTTCAAATCATCACAGCTTCATTTGAACTTCAAACTTCACTTTTCAAATTACGAAAGCAAAGGAAAAAAAGCGCCTTCAAAACACCTTACTGGTGAGGAGAGGCTTATGTAAAAAAATGTTTGCTTATGTATTATCTGAACTTTTTAGATAGCAACAACATGGAATTATTATCCGATAATAAGCAACAAAAAGCAAAGTAGGCAGGGTGATAAGGTTATAAGATCGACCATATATTTTCCCATTAATGACGACAAAGGGGGAAAAAAAACAAGCGCTCTAAAAATTTTCCAATTTGACTTTCGTTAACCAGCTAGACTTTTCGCGTCCGTTATTTACGTTATTTTCTTTTTTATTCAAATATATCTGTAATTAATTTCAAGTTCCAGCTCAGCACAACTGGTTTTCTTTGTTTCGATTCCACGTAAAGCAGTTTTAGTAGGATTCGAACTTTTAACTGGAACTACATTACACGCTATCCTTTACGTCAATCTGTTTTCCAATGAAGTTTCTTTAGCAATAGAAAATTCTTATTATATTTGTTATTAATGCACACAAACTTTTGAAAAGTAAAGAAAATGGTTGTGGAAAACGAGCTCAACACAAAATTTTAGCTTAACATTATTATTTACATTGGTTAGTTTCCAGGTATTTTCGAAAATAATGAAAGAAAGCAATAATAGGATATTAACTAAATCGACTAATGGAGATCAAAATTTTTTGCGTCAAAGAAAGTTTTGGTCTGCAATGGATTCAGAGCAATTTCGAATTTTTCATCATTTGCTGTTAAGTTCTCTTCTAAAGGTCATAGTTAGCGGTGTAGAATTCCAAATTTTCGTCGAGCTGTCGTCCGTTGGGAATTTGAAGCGTTCCATATCTTTGAGTAGCATGTTACCATCTAAGGTAGTTTTAAATATGTCTTCGGTTTTTAAGGGCTTTAAAAATGGGTTTAGGTTGAAAGTAATTGGTGAGCTTTCCGACTATTCGAACACAAGCTCCAAACGTAGAAGTGTGTCATCTCTTGTAAAAGGTTCTAAACTTAGCAATTCTATGCCGTCTGCCTTATGCGTTCTCCCATGATAGCTTCTTTGCTGCCTGAATTTAAAACCAGACAAACTTTACCACGCGCAATAAGATCGTGGCCATTTTCGGTTTCATTCAGAGTTTCGTTGACTTCCCACTTATCATCGTATAGCAAACGTTGTTGCAGCGTTAATTCCAGAGCACCTTCTTCTGTACTCGAACCACCTTGAGTTCGATCGTTCAAAAGGGCCAGACGTGCTCCGTCGCCCTCTAAAACTAATCGTCCATTAATCAAATAATAATTACTAGAGACACCTTCCGTGTCATTGGTACGAAAAAAGTCACGTTGCTTGCGTACGCGTTTCATCATTTCACGGCCATTTAAACCGGTATAGAAAACTTCTTCATGAGAGATGCTGCTTTTGAGTTTTGTAATTATTTCCTTCCCGATACAATCATCAATTGGTATGGGGTCAACTGGCCACTCAAATTCTACACGATTCGCACCTTCACAAATATGTAACACCTCCGAAATCCAATCATTAAAATGTTGATATACTTCCTTAACCAAACTTCCTCCATTAATCGTAAGCCTCACTTTCTCTATTTCTAGATTTTTGAATCCGAATTATCAATTGCAAAGATATAACTCCCGGAACTTTGACAAGTTTCCGAAACACGATCTCGAGATTAATAAGATTGAAAAGTCTGTGACACCTTATGAGAAATGTCGTTCATTTCCAGTTTCGTTAACAAACCGTTGTCGTCAAAAAATAACTTTATCAACTATAAAAAAATGAATTAAGCGAAAGTTATTCATTTCATATTAATTTAAAACATTGAACACCTACCGAATTTTCAACTACAATTTCTTCGGCTTCATCGTTTAACCCCCTAAACTTAAATTCAACACTCTCGATTTATGATTCCGCCTTCGTTGTTTGTGGCATAGTTGGACTTTCAGTTATTGATAACGCACCAATTGGGTGGAAGTGATTGCTTTAACTCTGAAAACTAGTTCATATGGAATCAATCCCCTTGGTGAAGGTACTAACTGAGATTCAATAATTGTACCGTTACTGTCTTCTACTTTGTAGGACCCATAAGTCACCGGTAAACGTACGTAGAAGGACGAGTCAAGGGATTGTAAAAGGCGACTAACTAATTTTTAGAATCTAACGTTGGAACGCAGTATCCCCTCGCATAAGTTGATATTCAATAGCAAACAACTAATAAACTCACCACTGTTTAAAGGAGCAAAATTATGTACGTCTTTGGTGTGACTGTCGTGTAGAAGCTGAGTGCTACTATGTTATGTTAGTTACGTACTTGTTGAAAAGCGATCTAGCTATATATATTCAATATATTTCTCAAAGTTAATCCGTTCATTCTCCTCCCTTTTATAAAAGTGTCGAAGGGATATATATCTTTGTGTAAATGAACGAAATAAGCATTGATCGAGTTCAAATTTCATAAGCTATTGAAGTAAATGGTATTAGAGAAAACATTGTGTGGCCTTACATATAGTATTACTAAACCTCAAAACCAGATTGAAAAAGAAGAAAAACAAAGGCAAAATCTGTACTCAGTTTGGAAAGAACATCACTAGTGTTTATTGAAATTAGCAAATTTGTGTCATAAATTTTCATTATCACATCGTACATTACATAGAGAATATTAATGACTATTATATGTACTTTGTTATCTTTCTTACCAGACAACCAAGCAAAAATAAAATTCATACAATTTCGTATGTTAGTAATTCCACATAAGTGGTTGTCCATCTGAAATGAGCTGACTTTGTTCATCTCACTGATCGGAACATTCATAAACGTAAAGCGAAGCCCTGTCTCTGCTTTAGAAATTCATATTCTCGATAAGATCAATTGTGGAATGAAACCATCAAGAAACCGGTGAGTGCGATAATTGTGTTAAATGGACAACGTTGGTTGAAAAGAGAATCCCGTGAAGGTAAACATACGAGATAAAATGCCACACAAAGTTAATCGCCGAGCTTAAGGTGTTATTGCAACCTTTATGTAGCTTCTCTATTCGGGAATCGAACTAATCTTGCCGCCTACCCTGGCCTATAAAGATCGTCGCACGGCAATAATGGCCGCCTCCAAAGTGTGCTTGCAACTTCAAATCAAATCCACATTTACATCCACTTGTGTGTCGCTGCCAGTGTTATTTTCTTATTTTTATTTTTGATAAGATAAAATGTTGTTGTGTATGTATAGCACTGTGATAGTAAGGAGGAAGTCCACTTCTTCTCGGCTATGCCACAGCGAGTTAACACTATAAGTGAAATTGTTCTCGACCTGCTTATGGCCCGAGGTTGTTCCATTTTATGGAGCGAATGTATCAAATTCCTTTAGCAAACTTTAGAACTAATTTGCTTAAAATTCCAACTGTTTCCGTAAATCGTTGTATTGTACAATAGCATTTCTGAGAACAATCACGAAATTCATTAAAGGCAAGAATGTTGTTTATAACGAGATTCACACCAATTAAAATTATATCTGAAAATGCTTATATGCTACAGAAATATAGCAGAGCGCAAACAGTGCAAATCGATGTGAAAATTTGATTAAAATAATAGTACAACTAATAATAATAAGAATTCAACCAAAATTTTATGCACTCTTTCAATGTTCTTTGATGCCAAACGTAGTAGATTGATTTACAAGAAAAACCGAACTTTTTGTTTTGACTCTATTTTCCCTTTTTAATTTTCGTTTTATCCATAATTCCGAAAAAGAGAAACTGAATTGATTCCGAAGTGCGCAAATATCTTTTATACCAACCATCGAGCGAACTTCAATCAAGGTTACAATAATTTTAACCTTTATTTTCATTAATTTTGCTTGTTAACAGGAACGTAACTTTCGAAGAAAAAAAAAACAAATTACAGCTAAAATCGATTAATAGTTTTCTTCCCTGCAGTTCTTAATTCAAAGCAGAGCTGGGCTTGTAGGTGTTTAAATGTTTGAATTCACATCAAGGTCTGTTCTTATAATATGATTACACAGTGTTAACAATTCGTAATAACGACAAACGCGAACATTTCATACTGAACACCGCAAACAATTCTTTAGCTCAAACTTTTTTCATTATTTTGCTTGCTTACGTGATTACATAGGAAGTTTTACTGTCGCCTGAAATTATTATTCTAGCATTTAAGATACCTTATAAAAGTTTTCCAAACATTATGTGTTCATATAAGGTGCGAAACTCAAAAGGGTGGAGAGGCTGAAATAAGAAAACGGAAATGGAAGAAAAAGCAGTATTTTTCGAGTAAGTGAAAAATATGAATATGAACGAGAAGAGCTGTTCGCACTTAATGTTACTCTGAATGATAATTCTTCGTTACCCCGGTCTTGGCAAATCTACTAGAAACCTTTGAAAACGTCCAAGACAAAAAATTCGAAAAACATCTTCCGAAACTGAGCACTTTGAAGATATAATATATGAGGTTCTTGCAAGTATTTTCAACACCTTTTTCACTTAAAAAGGCATATATTGAGAAAACTTAGTACCAATGTATATTAATCAAAATATAGTCCATCATATTATAAAAGATTTTACCCTGTTTGTGAAAACGTGCCAATATCGTGTCGAAAGAATTTATATTGGTTTGGCAGTGATTCAACCACCGATCCATTTCCACGCTTCTTCATCTTTGCGGAACTGCGCGCCAACCAAGCCATGCTGCATCGATCTGAACAAGTGGTAATCAGAAGTCTCCTTGTCTGGTGAGTACACTGGGTGTGACCGAATTTCCCATTCGATCTGGAATATTAGATCCCTGGACAACTCTTGCACTCAATTTTCGAGGGAGCCATTTTCCCTCACATTTCTTTGAGAATTTGACCCGGGCTTTCATCCAATAAGTTCTGTAATTGATTTTTTGATCCTCCAAGCAAGTTTTTGTTATTTACACAAACATCATCTTTTAAATTATTGAAACCAAAATTGACAACTGGAATTTGATCGAGCAGCATCCCCATTAGCTTCTGAGCGTGTTTGGTGGACCTCGGCAGCAGACTTCTTCAAATGAAACAACAAAAGCAATGAAGGACGAAGATGCAATTTTGAGCGCTCCACGATTAGCATGGTCATACGCTAGCTAACTTAATAATATTATATGGAAAACCGTTATTTTAGGTAGAAAAAGGTCAAAATCATCCAAATTGATCGTTATGTACACTGGTACTTCCTATTTGCTTATCATTTTATCTGTAGAAGTCCAAAAGTGTTATACTCAAACATAAAAACTAAACCTTTCCTTATAAGTCTCAAAAGGTGTTGTACGGTGTGAAGTTAACTTTCATCATGATTTACAGAAATTCGAAAAATTTCTCGTTGGTTCCTAACACTTAATCAGGGTTATCAAGCTTTAATAACTAATAGGATTTGAAAATCATAGTATTTTAGAATTTCTTAAATAAATAAAACACTGTAAGCAAATAAAGTTGCATTCTAAGGCTTTTGACTTCTAAATATATCCAAGCAATTTTCTTCTTACCCGAAAGAACTTTTCCCACACAATACTTCACTCAATTAGGTCACAGGATTTTTTCATCAGTGAAACGCAGTAATAATGCTAAGTAATATTTATTATTGATCCGCCTATCCTTTCCAAGAAACTCGACGGATATTACACCACACGCATCCCAAAACGAGGATGCAGTAACTTTCGGCTGACTGGCGATCATAAACAAACGTTCACGTAAAATAGTAAATACGCTGCCTTCTGACATCTTGAAGGTGTCAACTATCTCGGGTAACTGCACTTTTCCGTCTTCTAAAACGATTTGCACGGCTTCTTTCTGTTTTCTGGAACAACTACCGAATTCAGGCGACCAGATTGCTTAAGAAACGACATTAGTACGAATCACTAAAGCACTTCGCCATCATTTGTCTCGATGGAGCAGGGTCCAAATAGCACTTGTAAAGCTATTGCTTTGTTTGAACAATAAAGGAGCAACGCCTTTTTTTATCAAGACATGAAATTCAGATTTTCTCATTTTTCTGAAAATTGCAGGAGAATCGTCACTAAAACGACTGCAACTTGTAAGCTAATTGTCGAAATGTCATAAAATATTGACACATGCTGTTTGAACCTTGGTACTAATTAAAAATCATACGGATTTGGTAATAGTAGGAACATCTATATCTCATCCAGCAAACTTATTGAATGTTTTGCTAAATACGTGAAGAAATTAATATATTTTAAGGAATTATCTTAAAGTATTTATTGCGGGAGTTGCCATGGATTAGTTATGGGTGGTTAAACCCTGATCTAGTTTCTTGTTCGTTTTCGTTACTTTGAAAAAACGAATAAGCAGAATGTAACTATTAGCTGTAGTTTAAACTGTATTTACCCAACTTTCCTCAAGATTTTCGATGTGATAATAAGTTGCAACTTTACAGTATGGCAAAGCCGTCTTTTATACAATATTATACTCACCAATTTGCGAGTAAAATGTTGATCTTTTAAATGCAATAACGTGCTTGAATGATCCATTGATGAAAGATCCATTCCACAATAGCAGGTGTAAACGAAATGCGAAAAATGAAAATGGAATATTTCACAGTCACTGAGATGGTAGCGACTACACTAGCAAAAAAGTCGTCTGAATGCATGAAGAACAACATTCATTTATTGCCTTTAAGTAATTTCTAGTTATTATTATTTTTTTTTTTTGCTAAATATTAGTAAATAGCAAATACCTTTTTGTCCTTACAAATCGCATATTTTTTTGTGGTTTTATTGCTGTATTCCCCCCTTGAAATCTCTCTCTGCATAGTTCCCTTAGCATGGCCTCACTAAAGCTGCTACCACTTGTCATAATACTCTTAATGACATCCTGTTTTCTCATCTTTCTTGTTATAATTTTGCATAGTTGGAAGAAACCACAGACAGTCACTAACTGTCAACGACAAGAAAATACTTAAAAACAAAAATTTCTCTTGGAAACTATACAATTTACTCATCAGCGAAGAGAAGAGGAAAGAAAACATTGCAAGTGCATTGTTTTTTAGCTCTTCAGTAGTCTCACAAATTGTTTAGTAATTTTTTATTATCGGATGATATGGTAACAAGAAACTTTTTACATACTTTCTTGCTTTGCAATGTGTTCGTATTATACTTGAGTAATTTAATATTCTCTTTGAAGGATAATGAAACCAGGGCAAGCTGTTGATAAAGTGCTAGAGATTTGCATGTGTGTAAAATATAAGAGAACATTGGAAGCAAAAAAAAAAAAAAGAAAAAAGAACGAACAAGGATAATCACTTGCTTACAAGGCAATTGAGCAAATCCGATAGCGAAAAAAACGGTACTGGTGGAAGGACTGTTTCGTTTTCCTTTTTGCAATGTAAAGGAAATTCGATAGTGCTGTGAAAAAATGCAGCGAATTCACTTTAGGTACAAGGCATAATGCTTCAGCAATAAGAAATTGTTACAAATATTGCTTTAAAGAATCGGACTATTTTTTGACCAGCGATTGGGTAAGAAAAACCGAATATTTTATTTCATTATTATATCTTCTCTCTCTCTCTCTCTCTCTCTCTCTCTTCCTCTCTCTCTCTCTCTCTCTCTCTCTCTCCCTCTTTCTCGATCTAAGGTAAAGGTACTAAGGCATTACACAAAAAGAATTCTTATTGCAATTATTGCACACTATGACAGGAAATCGTACCGTATAATACACTTTTAGCGGTGCATAACTACAAAAATGGCAAAGTTTACCTACTTAAAAAATTTTGATAAAATTTGCTCGATACGATTTATCAAACTCCCTCACCACTGCAGTCATCTTTTGCCCGTTGATTTTGGCCGTTTGTCACTCGAAACGAAAAGTAAAGTAAAAAGAAAAAAAAAGAAACTTTATTTGCATTCGCTTGTGGCTAAATAACGGGAAAATTACTAGCTTTACGTTGAACAAGTAAAACTTATTTTTGTCGCAAGTTTCGTTTTACGTTTTGCTAGGCATAGAGTTGTTAAACTTTATTCTGTTTGCTTTCGTTTGCTGCGGGATGAAAGCAAGAGTTTCTACCATAGAGTTGTGAAGGCCGCTCTTTTCTTTCAATGCAGTTTTGAAGAAAACATCATAAAAAGGAAATTATATTGTTGCCGCTAAAATTATTATTGCGCAAATACTTCTTTCTTTCTTTGCAGAAATTTGATTAAAAGTTGAGTAAATGTTTGAATAGGAATAAAAGTTGAAAGAAATGGAAAATAAAGATTAACATGCGACGAGGGGAGTTAAGTGAGTAAATAGAACTATTCCAGGTTGACTTTTATAGCTTTTTTTTAACGAATCTTCTTTTTTTGATAAACAAGTTTGTATTTTAGTCTAACGAATGATGGAGTTTTTATCGAATAAAATTTGGAGTCCAGGTATCAGATAAGAAAGGCTTTTTTCTTTGTAAATATTTGGCAATTAAACAGTTTTCGGCTAAATAAAGTTCAGCGCAAAACTTCTTAAAGCACAACTTAATTGGCTATATACACTGTTGAAAAAGGTCGAAAACATGTTAAAAGACAACAAGCACCTTTTATGTAATTTTTTTTTTTAAATAAATTTAATTTCAGTCAAATCGCAAGGTTTTA
Source organism: Glossina morsitans morsitans (assembly GCA_001077435.1). Lineage (NCBI taxonomy): Eukaryota > Metazoa > Arthropoda > Insecta > Diptera > Glossinidae > Glossina > Glossina morsitans. The sequence continues at coordinate 131,971 of CCAG010022953.1, forward strand.
TTTTTTATTCACTTATTTATTTGCAACCATAAAGCCACAGTTACAATATTTATAAAAAATTGTGCGAGAAGAGATTATCAAACAAGCGTGATTGTGCTAAAGTTCAAGCACAAGTAATCGACTTGCTTTATATCACGAGAAACTCGTATCCTTAAGAGTGATATCAATTTTCTTCTAAAAGAATACAAGCAGTCATCAAAGTTCGTCAGAGGGTGAGATGTACGGATTATTAACGTAAAAGTCTCAAATTAGCTTTGGTCCCACATCTCGGTCAAGTTATTATCTTACGTATATGCAGTATCTCTCAGATAGTGCTTACATGTATTTTGATCATTTTTTCACTTGAAAGAGGCATTTATTGCGAAAATATCATCAAAATATTTTCCATCATTTTCTACACCTTTTACCATTTTTCTGGCAACTTGGCGATACCGCACAACAACAGTCTATCATTGACAATCCTTGCAACCTGTGGCCATGCGTTGTCATGCAAGAGGATGACTTTGCGTTGGTTAACCGCTATTGCTAGTCCGTGGTTTGTATACACTGAATAACTCAATAATATTAAACGGAAAACTGTTACTTTATATAGAGAAAGATCAAAATCATTTAATTTAACCGTCTAGTACACTGATACTTCGCATTACTTCATTATTTTCACTAATAGAGTTCGCGAATCAAAATATACGCAAGCACCTATTATCGTAAGTCTGGGGTACTCCTTTAAGCAGACCATGAATTGTAGGATAAGCGTAAATTAGGTGGGTTTCCACATTCGAAGGGACATCAGCTAATTTCGAATGTGAATAAAAACTGATTGGCAGCACATAGATTTCGTCTGATTGGAAAACATAGATTTCGTCTTTCTTCTGGATTCAGTCGCCGCACAAGCCACAAAGTCAGATAATTTACCAGAGGTCGGAAATTTAAATATTGTTGATCAGGAGGAAGCAATCAAGCGGACTAATCACGCCGTTAGACAGTACAGACTCACTTATGTTTGAAAAAGTCATTGTTATTATAAGAACAGCAGGAGGTTAGTCCAGGCATATGAGTAATATTTTTAGTCGTAGAAGTTAGGTTGATCCCTCACCATTAATTCCTAAAATTGACTTTAAATAACAAACAATCTTTACAAGGTAAATAAATTGGTGTTTGGCTATTGAAATTGATTTGAATCGTTTCTCTTATTGGTCCGTATCAGACATAACAGTGGGGAACAATGATAACTGCGAAGAAACGATTAATTTTCCAATCGGATTCCATTCATGAATACATCAGAACGTCTAGACTAGACTGGCGAACCAATCCCAGGCAAGAGATAACAAATTTTACGATAAGGGAAAAATTTCAAACTTTCCAACATTGTGAACAAAACGTGTAAAACGTGTTAACAATAAGTTCAAGTCTCTTTTAGTTATAACATTTTACACAGAGACTCGTCGAAATCGCCTCAGCTTTCGTTGACCTAAGGCCTTGAAGCTGTTCTTTATATTTTCGAAAAATGAAAAGGCAATCGGATACGTTGCTCGGCAAATGGACTAAGTCGAGCATTAGAAGCGTATCACTGCCTAGTCAACCCTGTCTCGAAGAAGTGTAAAGAATTAATGAGGAGTTTCCAAAGGCTCTCCGTCGTGGATTTTTACTTTGAGAAAATGCTCTTGATATGTGATATAAGACACAGAAAAGTTAAAATAACAACAAAGTTGATCTTTTGAAATTAAAAGAAGCTAAGGATTTCCCGACAAATGTTGCTTGATGCAACTTTGCAATAGAGAAAGAGAAGTCAGAATAGGGATTTTTTCGATTTGGGAAGTGCTGACAAGACGGACTTACATTTAGGGAAAATATTAGATTTTTCCATATTTTCTACTCATCCAAACATTGCGTAGTAATTCATTTTTTGCTTATGCGTTAAGCTCATCTGTTGAGCGTATTAGAAGTGGAAAATTTACTGAACGAATATTCTCGGGCAATTTATGAAATGAAGCAAGATATATTTAATATTAAGATATATTTGGATTTCGAACAAACTCGATCTAAATCATAATTCGACGTTAGGCAGAGCGTTATTCCTTTTAAAATTTCAATTCTTGGAAAATTTTCGGAAAAAATGTAGAGATAGTTGTATCATCTGTTGTACCATCTTTTTCAACAATAAAAAGAGAACGTGTTTTCGCGACTTAAGTTTACTTCAAAAAACTCTTTGTCAAAACGACACATGGAGAGTATGAAAGTTGAATTGGATTGGCCTCCAGAAATAAGAGTGGATCGAATGCATTTCACTTTCAACAGAAAAAAAATTCCTTTTACGCAAGACCATTACTTATTTAACGAAACTTTTTTAATCTTAAGGCAAAAGCTTTTCATTGAGAAAAATAATTGTTTATTGTAGCACTGAACTACTTTCTTTAACTTAATACTTTTTAGGTTCTCCTTGTCTTTTCCTACGGTTAAAAGATTTAAAGGAATGTATAAAATCATATTTAAACGATGACATCTTTCTTTTTTTCTTATAATTGTTAGAAAAGAAAGAAAAACTACTAGTAAAAGCTCTTAACATTCAACAAGACAATAAGCACACATATGAATGGCAATTGTCTGTTTGCACATATTGTTGTATGAAGGTATGAATGAATTATATATGTATATATATATGTATGTGACATGACAAGACAAGACAATAACTATGTCAAAATGTTAGCAAAACTCAACGCCACAAAATGTCAAAATGTCAGTGATGCACAAATATACGTTCATATCAAAAAATGTATATACGTGTATTTATATATACATTATAAGCACAGGCTGTTGGCGACAACAACAGCAATACTCGACATGATTAATGTGGGACAAAACAGGAACAAAACAGAGATAACATCTTCGAATGAATACACATGTGTTATAATTCCAAAGAAAGATATCATTTAAAGTAAAAACATTTTTTAAAAACTGAAAGAAGAAAAGAAGGCGCCTAAGGTTAGTTTAAGTACATGAAACTTAAAAATGTTCATAAAAAAAAGTAGAAAAGTAGAAAAGTTTATCTAGTGATAAATTAAAAATATTGATTTTTATATATTTTTTTCTTTGCTTAGATTTTTGTCTAAAGCCAGAACAATGAACCTTAAACCACACAATGCTTTAGCAGCTTGTATTATAAATAACTATATTGCTCTAGTTTCTGTAACAATTTACTGTTGCCGTTGTTGTTCATTTCAGTTTTTCATTTTGTTGCTTTGACGTATTCTTGTGCAAGCGAAGCAGTTGCTGCAGTTGCCAAGTTGTCTTGCATATATATATATATATATATATATATATATAGAGAGAGAGAGAGAGAGAGAGAAATATTGTTCTGCCACATTAAGCCATGGGTTTTATGAATACATAGAGATGTTGCATGCTATAGATGTACTGTAGCGTAAATATTGTTTCGTTTATTATTATGTTGGCATGCATTTGCAACAATATAAAGCGTACAATATTAATATTTCAATAATATAGTGTAACAAATAAATACACATCACAGCAACCACTGCCAGTTAGACAATCAGTCACTTGGTTAGTTTGTAAGCTATAAGCTCTTTCAACAACTCAACTTCGCTCATGTAGCTGCCTTTTGAATCATTATTATTTACATTGGCTTTTCATAGTTGTCAGACCAATAATTAAAGCATTGATATGCAAATAAATCCATTTTATTATAATTCATAGAAAATAACAAGTAAGAAAGTTACATACGTTCTGATATGAATTTTATTTAGCAAGTATTTCAATGATTGAGAATTGCTTTCTTTAGTAATATATTTTTCAGTCAACTATCTTCCGATTGAAGGTTTAAACAAATTTGTTACATAATCCTAACAAATTTTACATCGATAATGTCTATTATTTGTGAATGAATTAATGACAAGAATATGCAGAGATTTCTGTCCCTTACTTTTTCTTTATTTGTTCTTGTCTATTGCAAATGGATTACGCCCACTACTAAGATGGTGTTAGCTGACGGAAGCATTTTTCAATTTTTGCGACTACGGAACGGGCAATTCAAAATTGAATTTTACTTCGTTCAAGGCTACTTAAACACATTTCCATATATATATATACTATAGATCCAAGCAAAGCAATTATTCTCGCTGCGAGGTGCATTTATAGCATGCATAATGTGTATATGAATAGTCTACCTTAAAAAAAAGTGTGTTCGCTTTGCCATTCTGTTTGCCGTACTCACGAATGCGGATTTGAGCCAAATCCATCTAATCACTTTGCCGCCTTATCGTTTATACCGAATAGGAATAGGGACTCTTCGCTTATTATACTCTATAATTCAAGTATGTTTAGAAATTACTTACAGATTGGGTTTCGCCAGAAAACTACATGGAATTGACAGTAAATGAGCAACAACAAAAAATACATAAAAAAAGAAAATCTCAAAGTAAAATTATTACAATGAAATACTAAGTGGATATTTATTAGCATCAAGCAAAATATTCGAATTGAATAGAGAGAGTAGCGCACACGCTTATCAAAAGATTTTCTCTACCACGTCTGATGAGGGTGAGGGTAAGTATTCAAGGTTCAACACAATGCCGAGCGTAACCTACTTACTTATTTTCTACAAATGCGCATTTCGGATTTCGGATTTTTGCAAATTCAAATTCCATCTCTATGTATTGCACACATGTCGAACTTTTTTTTGCGGCCCTTCTCTATCTTTCTTTCTCTGTCTCCCTCTCTTCCAATTGACTCTAAGTTAACCTTGCCCATCTCTTTTTTTTAATTTTATCTTTTATTTTCGATTTCGCATACAATGTAACTAATTAAGCTAATTATAAATGTGTGCAGTTTGAAATTGACTACAGTTTAACTCTGTTTGAAATTATATTAATTGCCCTCGTTTTATAATGACATTTTTAGACGTGTATCGCGCACTTCCACTACTTTTTCTTATCTGCTTTGCAGAATATTCAGATAACTGCCATTGTCGGTAATTTTTTTGCTACGCTTTTATTGTTAAGTACAATTTATAATGGAACCGCCAAAGTCTGTCAGCTGGCGGTTACGTAAAAATTACAATTAATTGGTTGTTATCAAATCGTTCGAAAAACCATTTTTCTCTCAACTTAAAAAATCAAAACAAATACTTAGAAAATGTTTTCCTCTCATGAATAACTTAAACACTACTGTGCGAAGTTTATTAACCCAATAAACTTTTGCTTATAAGCGCAAATTAAAGAAAGCCATAAATGAGTCGACAACTGTTTAACAAAACCAGAAAGAAAATATTGTTTGTCTGTCTATCTGTTGTTTACTATTTATGTTATTATTACATAGCTATGTTATATTTATTTTATTAAAATATTTATGTCTATATAGAAATTGATTATTATAAACTATTTTCAAGCACTTGACTTATTTTTATTTGCTGCTTGCTACAGCTATAAGCGGCAAATGCAATAATCTCTTTCGTTTAATCGTTCGCATGTTAATTCAATTTCAAAAACAAAGCTGTCAATGAACTTGACTTATATTTAGCGGCCATAAACTACGTAAATCTCTTATTGATTGAAATCTCCGCCCATGTAGGCAAGATTTTATTCCAATGAAATAAAATTTGATAATTCATTGGAAAAAGTCATTGTGTATTACAGGCAAAGACCGTGTAAAGAGGGAGAAAGATGAAAGATTAGAAAGTTTTCAATTTATATATAAAAATAGTATTGGATTTCACAGTATATTTAAAAAAATTTCTACAGAGAAATTCGTTCTCAGTTATCCGTCTTCCAGTGCTAACCATGCAATTAATTAATATGTGGTTTAAATTTGGGAGAGAGGACATGGGAAGTAAGCGTGATTTCAAGCTGATTTCGCTTTGTGTTGCTTTATACAAAATATCTAAGATCAGTCTTAATTTTTGTGATAACTAATTCAGAAGGAGGCAGTTGTTTAGAAAGCAAATATAACAACGTTAGATATAAAAAATGATTCCGGTGTAGAGTGCAAAGCATTCATTCACCGTAGAATTAGTGCCCTGATTATTATTGATACTATAAATTAAGCCACTTTTACAGTAAAAAAGACGACGCTTTAATTCAGAGCCATATGACTGTAGTCGCTGAGTAAAAAGGATCTAAATAGTAAATCTCTTTGGTACGTTTCGGTACGTCGTTCCAAACTAGTTTGAAATTTAACGTTTTGGTTGAGTTCGACTGTCATTTTGTATTCATCCTGTGGAACTTCTTGGCTGTATTTTCGAACACAAGCAAAGAATTCCAAGCTGACCAATCTTATCCGTGGTTTATTTGATTTATTTGTAGTTCACCCAACTTCAACTACCAATATTTAATACTATTAAAAATAAATAAAAGACCGTCAGAAGTGGGATTCGGACTAGAACGTTCCGAGACCCATGCCTAGGTAAGTTCTCATAGGTAAGTTCTACCACTTGGATCTGACCCTTAGACCCCTCGACCTTCCTGGCAGGTAATCATCAATGATTCTAAAAAAGCGCATTGTAGCTACTTAAAATCAATTCTTTCGTAGATTTTATGTAAAATTATTCAATGGACTTGTAACACCCGTTACCTAATCAATAATAAAAAGTTTTGCTTCATAAAGACTCTTGTTTAATTTGTGCTTGTTTGCAAAATCTCATGCATTATTATGAGTTTTTCTCCAATTCTGTGGTCCAATAGGAAATTCGAACTAAACAAATTAACGATTCTCAGACATACCTGCCTTGATACGCTTTCCAATGTAATAATAATAAACGTGGCCGAAGCATATGGAAATGTTGCAGATAATTATCCGCACTATTTTTTAAGAGAGAATATAGTTATAAAGGTTAGCTTTCAGATCACGTTCTTATATCTGCACAAAGCTAAACAAACACACCGTATAAGCAAACTTGTAGTAGGCAAGAAAAAAAAGAAGAAACAAGACAGGGTGCACGCAAGTTCATAAATGTTCTTATAAATATTTGTACTTTTTGCGTTATTTCAAACAGAGCTCAAAAACCAATTAATGGAGTGAAAATATGAAATTAATAATTCTAATTATATTTTTCTCAATTTTAATTAGAGGAGAGTGCGTTATTGATTAGGTTTGGCTTCAGTGCTTCAATTGACGTAAATCGTAGTCCAAATTATACTGCTTATCACGATACGGCTTATGTACGTATCACTATCTCGTTCAACAGACATACCTTTAACATTCTAACATCAAGTAAGACGAAAGTAATCGCATTGGCATGTTTACAAGAATTATCCTGAGCTTAACTTTGAGAAAATCGAATTACTAAGAGGGACAATGTGAACAGCACTCAACTCAAATATATTCATTAATATATTTACAATGCGTAAATATATAGCATTCTCTAATACAGTAGACACTTAAAAAAATACGTTATCAGGCGGAGAGTATTTAAATCGATTTTTCAATGCTGTTCAGCTTACCGAATTGTAGATAAAAAGAAACACAAGTTGTATTCGCCTTCAATACATTATTGTGTTTTTCTACAATGCGATTTTGCGCCAATAAATGTAAATACGTCAGATAGTGGACCGGAATAATTTTTACTTATGGCTTGATTATTTACGATATGTGATGTTAATAAAAAAAAAAAAAAAAATTAAAAAAAGTTGTTGTCTGTCAGAAATGGAATTCGAACCCACGTCCTCAGAGAAGAACCAGAACGCCCATACTTTTATACCTATGAAAACACAGGAAGGTTATTACACTTGAGTCGGTCGCCTTCGACCGCTCATAGTGCTCATAGTTTGAGTCTTAAAGCAATAAACGTCACTGCTATGGCAAACAAGGAGGTATAGTGTATAAGTTTAAATGATGTTAGAATTTACTTATTTCCAATATGCTAGTGATTCTTTAACTTAGTATGTTGTGCATAAACAGAGAAATTATTTCTTGACTATGTATCTTATTAAAAGTTAAGAAAACACAATTGAAATAATATAATAAACGATGTGAAGTGAAGGCACAACCATTTGTTAATATCCGCCGCTAGTACAGATATATAAAAAAATAAAAAAAGCAAGATGTCAGAAGTGGGATTCGAACCCACGCCCTCAGAGAGGACCAGAACGCTCATACCGA